>JAGFPH010017398.1:5245-17742 GCA_018207615.1 Philaenus spumarius | reverse complement strand
CGTCAAACATTGAAACTGTCCCAAGTTAGCCCATTTGACGGTACTTCTAAATTTATTGTTCATGTTTATTGTCCTACTTCCTGGACTGTTAAATAATAATATTTATTATTTTTACTAACTTTCAAACAGGTCCTTCAAAACGGACTGTTTGAAGGTTAGTAAAAATAATAAATATTCTAAATTTATGCGTGTCCCAAAATTGTTTCCAATTTAATTCAAAATTCTACACCCAAGATGAAGGCACCGCTATGGGCAATCCATTGTCAAGCTTTTTAGCGAACTTTTTTATGAGCATGTTTGAAACAAATGCCAAAAAATGTATGAAATATTTTCCTAGAATATGGATAAGATATGTGGATGACGTGTTTGCAGTTTTCGATAAAAAGGAAAGCCTCCAAGATTTTTGCAAAGAGCTTAATGGGGTTTACCCTTCAATAAAATTCACCACAGAAATTGAGAAAGACAAACACCTCGCATACCTGGACATACAAGTAACAAGGGACGACAATAACAACCTATCCTTTAAAGTATACAGGAAGCCGACGCACACGGACAGATTTATAACCAACGATTCATTTCATGCACCTGCTCACAAAAGGGCGGCGTTCAACTCTATTGTTCACCGGATGGTCAATTTACCGTTATCCCAAGAACACTACGAAGAAGAGAAACAATATATCTACCGGGCTGCAACATTCAACGGGTACAGTAAAAATATTGTAGACCAGATTATAAAAAAAGCTATGTTTAACAAAATTAAGAAATCCAGAACTACACTTAAGAATGTCACTCCAGATAAACAATGGGTAAAAATAACTTACAACAAACAATTAGCAAACACTGTAAAAAACTCACTAAACAAGCACGCTAACCTAAATATAGCATTAACCTCTAATAATAGTCTAGGCAAAATATTAGGATCACCAAAAGATCAAATTCACCACCTTCAGAAGTCAGGTATTTATTGTATACCTTGTGAAATATGCCCGAAAAAATATATAGGTCAAACTATAAGAAACTTAAAAATTAGAACCAAAGAACATTTCTCTCACTTCAAGTACAATAGACCCGACAAATCAGCAATAGCCAAACACTGCTTACAGGAAGATCATTTTTTCAAGATAGAAAACACGACCCTTTTAAAAAACGTAACAAAGCAGAACTCACTAGACGCATGGGAAACTCTCTTCATTAACCGGAACCAAAATCTTATAGTCAACAACGAATTAGGCCCCATTCAAAATTCCATTCTCCTTTAATTATTTACATTTAATGTCTGTATACTTCATATTTATTGTTTTTTTTTTTACAATAATTAATTGCTTGTATTCATTAATGCTTCAATACATCTTATAATTTTGTCATAAATTATAGCATATAATAGTATTAAACATTTGATTTTGCTTTGTGTATATGGTACAAATGTAATTTTAGTGCATTTTATTTATTATTCTTTTTTTTTCCTGTAATGTTTACATTAAATTACATGTCTTTCATATTTTTATATAATTTTATTAGTATTGTGGGTTATTATGTAATATTTGACTTAGAAATTTACTTATTCTTTGTTGTTTATATGTACGTATTTTGATTGATGTAATGTTTTCACTTATTAGCATTTAAATTATATATCCTATACAGTTTATGAGAGATCAGTATTACGTATGTTTCTAACTAATATATATGTTATTTTTGTCCCATTGGTCGTTATATGTTTAGACGACCCCTCCTACTAAGACTCTGCCTATATATAGTTAAGAACCATGTTAACAATTTAGTTATAAGTTTGTAACCATCACTGATGATGATGACCTTGTCATCGAAACGCGTTTGATTATTAAACGTTTTTTTATGAGAAACTGTGTTCTGTTTTTTTATTTATATAGTATCATATAGTTGGATATGTCTATCCTGGTGCCTCCACAGAGACTGTGGTGTCAAGGGTGAATAAATTGTCAGATGAGTTTACAATAAACGACTATGTCATTTTTTCGGAGGTGCAAATGATGTTGTGATGGGAAAGAACTATAATACAATAATTAAGAGGGCTTTGTATAATTTATTACCTTTGTCCAGGAAAACTAATGTTATAGTTAACACTATTCCGGTGCCAAAAAATACTCTCCTGAAGAAACATCTAGTGGACCATGCAAATCATTTCTTGCATTCTCACATAAATCAAATAGAGAACAAGAATGCAAAAAACATTTCAATAAAGTTCATTAACGAACGTTTGTCATCTTCACATTTCACCCCTAACAATCACATAAATTCAAGGGGCAAAGCAGTAATTTGTGGTTGAATTGGTTGGATATAAAAGTGATCAGACTAATGGATGTAATATTTTTTTAAATGGAAAAGAGAAACCTATTTTTTTGCAAAAAATGGCTGATGATGAAAAAAACCAAGAAAATTCAAGATGTTGAAATTTGTATAGAAACCTAGGTATCTCCTAAAGCTACCTTTCTCGATAGTGATGGCTGTTGCAGAACACACGTAAAAATATAATCAATCAAGAAGATCCTAGTAGATGTGTTGTTCAAGTTAACACTGGACAAGATGAACCTACAAAACCAAAATATACTTTTTTAGATCTATGGGTAAAGAGACTCCAAAAATAAACAATGTCTGTATGTCTGATTCTAGGTTAAGTGTTTTTCATATTAATATACAGGGAATGGGAAACAAAATTAATGAACTTGATGCATATTTTGAAGAGGAAAAATTCAATGTGGTCTGCATCAGTGAACACTGGTTGAAGGGTGATCTAATCCAAAGTGTAAAAATGTGTAATTATAAACTTGCAAACTATTATAGTAGAACCATCCATGGTCATGGATGAGTTTGCATATTTGTTTCCAGCAAACTAAAGTATGAAAAATTGGAACTTAATATCGAAGCCAAGGAAATGGATTTTGAATACACTGCAATTAACTGTATGAACTAAAATTAATAATAATTGTGGTTTATCGAACTCCGACAAATGATCTTGATTATTTTTGTGAACAGATCTATGGATTGTGACTTACATATCATTGAATTTCAAGAAATATAAAATTATTATTTGTGGTGACATAAACCTTGACATAAGATTTAATAATATTAAGGGTAATCAGCTTTTGAATCTTCTACAAACTTTTGGATTTTGTTGTACTATTGAGGAGCCAACTAGAAAACATTCTTGCCTAGATAATATAATAACCAACCTGCCAGAGAGTTGTTATGTGGTAGGAGTTACGGAACCTGCTTTATCTGATCATAAAGCAGTATATATTAACCTATTACACTCTAGTGGTTCTCTTGATACTAACCCTGTCAAAAAATTATCTCATAAGGTCGTGCATAGGCAAAACATAACAAAAATGGGAATGGTTAGGTTAAAAACTATATTAAGACAAACGGACTGGAATTCTATCCTTTTCAAACTTGATTCCACTAAAGATCAACTAGGTCTGTTTAATGCCTTTTTGGATTGGATTTTGATTGTTTTCCTAACAGAAGAATCACTGTATCTAATGTCAGAAATACTGGTAGAGAGCATAAAATAGTATATGGTTTAATAAAGAACTCTCAATTATTATGAAAGCCAGATTAATGTGCCTGTATGATAATTATTGTAGCTCAAAGTGTGATAATGAATAAGAGAGTATATATTAATTATAAAAAGGTATACAAAAAACTACATTACAGGCCAAAAAGGCTGCAAATGTTAACTTCATAGAGAAGTCTGGCAATACAAGTGTTGCAGCTTGGTCTATTATTAAAAACTATTGTAATGTCAATGCAAGTGGATCTGTAGTACCTATTCATCCTAATGTTCTTAATAGATATTATGTAAATTTAGCTGATACATTGATTAAGACTATTGAGCCACCAAGAACTACATCTTTTCAACAGTTGGATAAATGTGGTACATTTGATGCCAGACTTGGCTGGGCTGTGGTTACAGAAACTGTTTTAATTAGTATTGTTAACAAGTTTAAGAATAGTTACAGTAAAGATTATTATAGCATGACTAACAATTTCATTAAGGAGATAATAGTGTATATTGCTAAACCTTTAACACATTGTATAAATGATTGTTTTCAAATTGGTGTTTTCCCTCAAAGTTTGAAAGTCTCAAGGGTAACGCCTATCTTCAAAAAAGGTGATATTTTCAGTCCAGAGAGCTATCGATCAATTTCTGGCATACCTATTATTGAAAACATATTAGAATCTTTAATCAAAAGACAGACGTACAATTTCTTTGAAAAGAATCTGATGTTTAATGATCAGCAATATGGCTTTAGATCGGGTAGGAGTACTTCAGATGTCATTGGAAAACTGGTCAAGTATGTTCTGTCTGTGCTTGAAGGGAAAGGTTCTGCTAGGGCTATACTTTGTGATCTAAGCAAAGCTTTTGATACTGTGTCGCATTGTGCATTGCTTAAGAAATTGAGGTTTTACGGAATTGTAGGTCTTGAGCTGGATTTGTTCAAGTCTTATCTTACTGCAAGGAAGCAGGTGATGCATGTGGATGGTGTTTTTTCTGGTCCGGAAACTATTAAACATGGAGTTCCACAGGGTTCTGTTCTGGGTCCCCTCCTTTTCCTGATATTTGTGAATGACCTTCCATATAGTATATCTTCTAATGTCTTGTCCTTTGCTGATGATACTAATATTCTTAATGGTCATGGAGATATGAATCTGTTAAATTCACTTTCTGGTGAAGCCCTAAGAGAGGCAAGTATTTGGTTCAATGCAAATAATATGATTAGGAATGAAAATAAGACCCAGGTTATTACTTTTTCAACTAAACATGGAATCAAGGACAAAGCTAAGCTCCTGGGTATATATTAGACTCCGGTCTTACATGGAACTATCATGTTGAAGAATTGTGCAAAAAACTTTCAAGAACTGTATTCCTCATTAGAAATATAAGATCTCAGCTGCCATATAAATTGGTAAGAGAAATATATTTTTCCGACTTCGAGACATCAATTAGATATGGCCTCTACCTTTGGGGAAATTCAAATAACATTGTGAAAATACTGAAGGTTCAAAGAAAGCTGTTAGACTATTGGCTCATGCTGGTTATAGAGAAAATTGTCGCCCCATTTTTATTAGACTAAAGATTACGACCGTAATTAATCTGTAAGTCTAGTATTCATTGCTATAATACAAGAAATAGCTGTCTTTGATGTTCCTTACTGTCGTCTGACTAAGCCTACAAAAAGTTTCTATGTTCTGGGATTACAGCTTTTCAATGGTCTGCCACTAAGGTTAAAAGAACTGCCAATTAAAGATTTTAAAAATAAACTTCATAAATGGCTTATTATGAATCCACTGTATGATATTAGTGAATTAAGTGTCATAAACATCCCTTATACAACTAAATTGGAGGCTGAATGGTCAAATAGTGGAACTTTTAGTGTATTTTTGTTTTAACGTATAATGCAATTGTATTCAGATTGAAACCAGAAACATTTGTTTTTATCAATTGTATGTTATATCAAATTGTGTAGCTTGTTTGTACAAATTATAATTAATATTATTTAATTGTAGTAGAACTTTGACAATGCCTATTGCATTATTTAATGTTCAATGGCTGTATGTAAAAATAAAATAAGGAATACAACAAGACATTTAATATTATCGAAGCAAATTTTGTTAAATTAAAAAATAAATTGGAATTAATTAACCATAGAATGAACAATTTTATAAAATTGGAAAAATTTTGAAATATATTAAATCAATTAAATATTTTGCACAATATGTTGTTACAAGTAACAACTGATCTGGAAAATTCATTAACGTTTTGTAAACTAGGTGTACTTCACCCTAGCGTTATCTCAACCAGAGAGTTGTATAGTGAGGCAATGAGAATCTATGAGTATTATTACACTGAAAGACTACCCATTGAACCTAAATTGCAAAACATGTGGGAGTTAGAAAGTTTAATTGAAGTTAACTGTAAATTAGATTCAGATAATATTGTATATTTTCTGAATTTACCTATTGTAGAAAAAACAAAGTTGCAACATGTTGCTACAATATGGCTCTTTTGCTTTTTGCAAGTCCCTGTTCGGGCGCCATAATGCAACGTGAGGCATTGCAATAAAAAATATGAATCAATTTAAACTGTATAAAAAATGGGTTACCAGATTTGACTAATAAAATTAATAAAAAAATTCCAATATTTATTAAAAACGATGGACTGTATGTATGTCTAGTCTATTTGATTCTAGAGACTATTTACGTTACCATTGATCACAACACTTATCTTACAAAATTTAAACAATATTAGAAAATCTAACCTCAAATTTGTTTCTTTACTAGCCTATCGACCTACATTCCATGTCACTAGGTCACAGTATGTTTTTTAGCCGAGTTTACCATTTAATCAAATCAATTTACATTTACTTCTAAAGGGTAGTTCTTTTGACTGAATTAGTACTTATGTATAAGTAGTATCATGGTATAGAAATGAAATTCAGAGCATCGCAGGCGAACAATAAAGTTTACTTTAACACATAATAATCAGCATTTTGTAGGTACACCAAAATCAAAATATATAACACATAAATCAACAATAACATTAAAAATAAATGAGCTCGATAAAAGACGCAATGCAATTTACCAATTTACAAAAACAATTATAGCTACAGGCAGATAAAAAAGTTATTCTACTGTGATAATGTTTTAAGCCCTATCTTGCAGAATTTAACAATGTTTTAAAAGTTCAATTTTGAGTGATATTTGAATACTTTAGTGATAATACTTCCGTTTCTCGTGTATCTCGACTGTTTCACTATGTTTTTCAATGCACTTAAACTGTTTTTTGTAGCCTCACACTACCAGCACATGTGCCAAACCTTAATACCACATTTCTTCCAAAATCACCTTATGTACGTGACAACTTCAACTTTCCACAATATCCATCGACAAACCACTACAATTTTCACACTACAAAACTCAAAGATTTCCCAGATATCCTTTAATATCTACTTAAAAACATTCAACTACATATCTGACACAACCTTCACCATTACTTGACCGAATGAGAAGAAGGAAGAGCTTTCTCAGAACACACTTCCTGTCCAGCACAGAGGCCAACTTAATCACCTGTTCAATCAACATTGGACATTGGATGTTATGACACTTTTTTATGTGGCTTGATGTTTATATGTTTTTACTTATTTTAAATTGAAGAACATATTTATTTTTATTTATTTATTTATTCCACTATATACATACATATACTACATATATACATATACACATATATTACCACAGGTTCAATTCTAGGCCTATAGCAATCCCACCGGAGGTACAAGTACCTGTATGTGGGAAGGGGAGACTTAATATTAAAACTTAAGAACTAATAAATTAGATATAACTAAAACTAATAGGAGACAAGAGATAGAAAAAATTATACGAAATAACCTCGACATAATACAATTTATAGATCATGATTCAAAATTGGGATTTCCCTCGACTATCCAACTCTTCAATTTCTTTTTAATACCATTCCTACCTAGCTGTATATTCTTAAGCGTCTTTGGTAACATGTTAAAAGTTTTTAAAGCGACATAATACAAGTTTTTCTTACCAACATTTAATTTATTCTTTTAATATTAAATTCTTACTTCTAGTTATTCCACTGCTATTTAAAAAAGTATCTCTAAGAAAAACATAATCAAACATTAATGACTCTAAGACAGGGGTGCCCCCCCCCCCAAGCCTCATGACGCCCCCCCCCTAAATTTAGCACCCCCCCCCCCCCCCCATAAATTAGACTACTAGGGAAAATGCTCCCCCCAGAAATAAGCCCCCAGAAATAAGAAACTAAAAGAAGATTTATATAGGTATTGAAAAATTCAAACCCAGTCGATAATATACAAAATGTATGTATATTTCTTGAGATTCTTTACATAGGTCACATTTTTTTGTAAAGGTAAAAAAGAAATATCAATGAAAATAATATATGAAATTCTGCTCAATAAACTTAATTGCAAAATAGCTAAATAAGAATGTGAACCTAAATGGTTTTTAAGCAATGGAATATTATTACAAATACATAATGGTTTAATAAAAATCAAATACCTATAAGTTTATGTTCGGTGTACATATTGAGTACCAATTACATTAAGGTTAAATAATTCTACAAAGTTGTTTTTTTAAAGGAAGTGATAACTTCATTTGTAAAACACAAAAATTCAAAATACTAAATCAGTTATGGTAATATTTACTGGACAGTAGTTAAACAACAGGTTATTTACTTAATCTAGTATCTTGGGAGAATTTATGTATGTATGAAGTACATAAAAGGGACACATTTCATGTATAGTTATTTACAACATGCAATCGAAAGAAGTGTCTTTCAAAAACAAAATAAAAACATAGTTATGAAAAATTACTGAATTTTCAGTAATAATTTAGTAATTTTTTATATTTACATAGTAATTTTGCTATAGCAGTTCTTACTCATTAGTAAGTAGTTATCGTAAAATTCATGAAAGACATCAACAGTTTGAAGTCAAACATTTAAAATTTGTAGGCTGTGGCCATCTACAAGTTAGCTAGTCACCTTCTAAGCTTGTTAAATCTATCTCTTTAAACCCTACATAGCAGTTTTTGTCTTTGGGATGAGGAAACAGAAAACCTTTCAATTATTTCTTCGTTAGAAATAGACTCAAGTACATCTTTTTCTGCAGCTAGAACCATTAGATTGGACAACCATGAGTCTCCCATAGCTGATCTGAGTCTGTTTTTGATAAGTTTAACTCGACTCATTGCTCTTTCCGCTGAACAACTAGTAACTGCTAAGGAGAGTAAAGTTGTATAAACCACTTTCAGAGCACAAAAGCTAGAAAAGTTAATCAAACATCTGTAAGGTTTCAAAAATCCTTTAGTGATCCATAAACTCTTCATTTGCTCTGGGAAATCTTCACTTTCACTCTTAGACTTTGCATCAAACTCTTCCCTTTCTTCTGGTTTGTGTTCTTTGTGTTTGCTTTTGCCTGAGTCCGTGGCAGTTGTTTTCTTTTTGGGAGGAATCAGGTCGTCAACTGGAACACCAGGATGAGCAACAGAATACAAATTACTAAAAGAGTTGAGCTCTTCACTGACAACGCTGCTATCCCAGCCGTAGAACTCACACAGAGTTTTTATATCTTCTGGTAAAACACTGCTTTTTGACCCTTCAACTAAACCAGCATGAGTAAAGTAAGTCATTTTACTTACCATAGCAAGGGAGTGGTCTGAAAATCGGTCTTCTAGTTGAAAATGTAACGAATCTAGTAGCTTGTAAAAGAGCTCAATTTTTAGCTTCTTTTGAACGTCAACAATGGGTTCGTCTAACCCTAGCTCATCAATCAACAAAGCGTTTCCTTTTCCTGGCTCTCTTTTGCACTGCTTCAGGAACATCGTATTTCTTTGAAAACTCTTCTGCTTTTTTCACAACTTTATCCCATTCTTTATCTTTTCTTAAATCAGCAATCTTAGTTTTGACAGTTTTGATTATGGCTTGAACACCTCCATAGTCCAAAACAATACCTTGCAGACTAATGGTAACTGGGTGCATCACGTTGAATGCAGCTTGAGCAACATGGAGAGCAATCACTGTTTCACTGTTGTTAAGCTTAGCTAAAATGCCCTTTGAAAGTGTAATAGTCTCAGAGTCGAAGATTTCGGAATTTTGTAACTCAAGCAGAGATGATTTTATTTCCTCATAACATGCCAAAACCACTTTGATAGCTTCTGCCTTATTCTGCCACCTAGTTGTTTGGACCCTCCTCAGTCTCATTTTCTTTTCTCTCTTGTGGACATACTGTACACTAGTACATCATGTCTTTTGTGTCCTGAAGCAAACAGTCGGTACAGTTCTTCAAGAATTGAAAACAGTTCCTTTATCTGGGGGCAGATGCTGATAGACTGCTCAATAACTAAAGCGAACCTATGTGATGTGCACCACACGTAAAACGCTGTTTGTTTCTTTTTGAATAAGAGTTTTCAACCCAACTGCAGAACCTCTCATATTCCCAGCTCCATCCATGCTTTGTCCAACGATATGCTTCGGATTTAGACCAAGTTCCTTTAATGTTTCAATTAATATAGTTTTTAAGTTGATCCCACTAGTGTCTGCCACTGTGAATACTTTGACCAACCTCTCAACAGGCCTTGTCAATTCAGCATCGTGTTCCACATACCTGATTATTAACGTGGTGACCTCACGTTTGCTCACATCCTGTGTAGAGTCCATTATTACCGAAAACTTATTACTGTCACTGACCTTAGAGATGACTTTCTCAACAACAAGGTTGTTCATGACCTTGACTAAATCAAAAATGTTTCTGTAGCTCAAAAAATTTGAACCAAGTTTTTTATTATTTTGCCTAGCTTTCTCAATTTTTCCATAGTATATCCTAGCATCAGGACTATGCTTGGCAAGCAGTTTGAAAAGATTCAAAAGTTTTCCGTCTATCAAATTGCTTTTCCTAAAAGCTATCATTTCTATTACTAAGTACCTACAACAGTCAATGACAACTAACAATACATCTCTTTGGTGCTGAACATTTTCGTTGTGGTGTTGCCTACATGCTTTCCATAAAGCCAATGTAGTCTCGCTGCCCGACACCCTAAATGAATGTCTGATCTTTCATGGTTCTCGATATCACGTACTGCATTACCTAAGCACCAACCTCGATAACCAACTCCTGCTGACCAAACAGAGTGTTGGTTTGGTAGGGCAAAAAAAATGCAATGTAAGCAGTATGCAGAGTCTTTTAACTTACTATAAACAAGCCATTCTCGCTCCTTTTTTACACCATCAGTAAGTTCATAGAAACGCCAATTTAGTGAAAACTTCCTGTTATTTTGACTAGGAAATTTGAAAGTTGGCTCTATTTTTTGTTTTTCCAATCTGAGAGCCAGCTCAATGTCTTCAGTTAAAATTTTTTTGTTACCATAAAAAGAGGGGTCCTTATAATCTTCTGAAGATGACAACGTTTCATCATGCCATAGAGCATCTTCGTCTTTTTCTGGTACACATACTTCTTTTTGTATCTCTGATGGTTGTGGTATAGATTTATGGTTGTCATAATTAAAGTTTAATTGTACCTCACCCTTTTTGCTCGTTAATACCGAGTTGTCCTCACTGATAGCTCCAATCTGTCCAATCTGTTGACGTGGAAGATCATGTTGAGGTCCATCCGCTTCTTCAGCTACAGCTGTGGCAGACCCAGGGCAGGAAGCTGGAGATTTCGAAAATCCACTGTTGGAAGCCGATGGTAGAAGGGCCGACGAATCTGAAGACACTTCTTTCGAAGACGGGTCAGTATTTCTGAAACAGAAACCGAACATTTAAGTCTAATAACAGTAAAAAATAAATAAAAATAAGTATTAGTATTTTTTAAATTTAAATTAATACAAATTCAGTAAGATGAATTTTTACGCAATGAATTACGCAATTCTTACCAGTAGTTGCGTAAATCACAACAGTTTTATGTTTTCTGTTGTTCACATGTTTAGACTGTTGATCACAGTTATAGATTGTAGCCAAAGTTTCAAGTCAACAGAGTACCCAGTTACCGAAGAAATTAAAAGCGGCCACAAGAATTATACTATGCACGCGAGTATTAAGCCTGCTGCCTGTAAGGCAGTGCAGCAACAATCTTGTTTTTTGTGTTTCACGGCGTCCATTTTGTCTGTTTTCTAAGCTTTCTAACTTGAAGACAAAATGGATTATAAAGAGTACATTCATACCTTCTGATTGGTCAATATCTCTTCTTATCGACTCCGCCTTCTAAATTGCAATCACCCACATAAATTCCAATGTAGGCCTGTTCGAATGAGGGATGTTATTTGGTCAGATTTACAAAGGTTTTTGTTATCTCAATTTTCGTTGACAAGGCTGTACAATTGTATGAAGCTCTACATATCAAATTAAAGATAAAAATCTGTATTTTCGATTGATGTAATGTAAAACTGTTTTAGTGTTAGGAGGCTATTAGTTTTCTTCCGTGACAGTTATCTATATAATGGTCTGGTTTTCCGCCATAATAATCGATGTCCATTATAAATCCGTCGTAAGAAATACATAGCACAAATTCAAACTCCAGGCCTAGAAAGGATCGGTGGGGGGTTGTAAAGGTTAGTCAACGGTTTTTTGAGAGCTGTTGTAATTTTTTGAAACAAAGTGAAATATTCTTATAAGAATAAAATTATTTTTAGGTTTCAATTGTATAGTTCAATTCTATGTTTTCTTCTCTACAATTAGATGTAATCAAATTTTGTTTTTGAATAATGTATATATTCCTAATTCTAATTTCAAAGTATGTGGGCTTTTTTTAGCGGTCTTGTAATAGATATACAAAATTGTTGTTTTCTGAAAAACATTTTTGAAATTGATAAATATTTTTATACAGTTCTATTTAGAACTAAATTGCAAAACTTTTGTATATTTTGAACAAAATTACAAAAAATGGTAAGTTCTTTGAAAGCCGATTTTTTTGTCC
>JAGFPH010017397.1:1283-17743 GCA_018207615.1 Philaenus spumarius | reverse complement strand
TTAATGTGTTAGCGACACTTTATCGCCGCTTAATGTGATAAAAAACACATTAACTGTTTCAGATTTGCATAAGCCTCGTCCAAGACTATAAAGTCTGTCATATAGGATCGTACAAACATGTTTACATTTGATATCTAAGCTAAATGATTATTGTATATTAGTTTATCAGAAATGTAATTGCTAGTCGGTTCCTTTTATGTTGTTTACGCTTGATATCACTGTAGCTGATGCAATATTGAGATGTAGTTTCAACAGTCGGTTAGGTTACTTCAAAGCTATATTTTATTAATAATTAGCACATTATTACTGTCGGCTACCTCTCAACTAACGCAAACATTATAACTTTAATTGATTTGTTTTCGTAAACTGTTTAACGCAAATGTCATGTTGTTTTGATCAAAACAAGATGATGTAATATTACATCAGATTAGTTTAAATACTTTCTTTATTCTAAACACTAGTCGGTTCCTTGAAAGTTATCTTTATTTTGTTTGTGACTGATTCCAATGTAGCTGATGCAACATTGAGGTATAGTTTCAAAGCTAATTAATTTGGTCATTATTACTGTCGGCTATTTCTCTTAATGAATGAATCTGATCAAAACAACATCCCAGATTATTTTAAATACTTTGTTTATTCAAAACAAGTTGTTTACGACTGATATCAATGTAGATGATGAAATATTGAGAATAAGTATCAAAGCTATAATTTGAACATTATCACTGATGGATACAATGAATCTTCTTAAAACGTTTGACGTAAATGCCATGTCGATCAAAACAAGGTGATGAAATATGGCTGATGCAATATTGAAAAGTAGTTACTCATTTAACTGGTACACACATGTTTTGAATGACTAACCCCTATAATCTGAAATTAGTATAAATTGTAATATCCTTCTTATAATAAGACAGACTGAACGAGGACTGAGGTCTGAAGGCAAGTTCAGAATGGTGCAATATAAGTTTATTTTACCTTTAAAAGAAAACGATGTCTTATTTAAAAGGCATATTATAGGACAATTGATAGTAAGTGAAATAAATTATATAGTACATGAAGTAGAAGTTATAGAATATAAAATTGAAAAAAGAAAATTAACTATAAAAGTTTCTATAAACGGATCTAGACACGAGATTATTATTCATTTGTTTGATATGCGTGTAAAAATGGAAACATTTATCAGATTTCCGTGTACTGAAGAAAATAGTTGGCTGATATATATTAACACAACTTTTGAGGGCACTATCGGGAGAATAGTCGCTCTAAACAGTGTACTTCACCGTGCTATGATAAGGCGGATTTTAGATGACTATGCTCAAGTAAGGACCGATGACGATGATGATGATGGATACGATTCGGGTGACGGGATGTACGCAGGACGTGACGAGGAAAGCGACATCAATACTGATGATGTTTTAGAACTTCTAGATATAATGTAATTTCCAAAACAAGATGATGAAATATTACATAAGCCTCATCCACGCTAGTCGGATCCTTCAAAGTTATCTTTATGTTGTTTACGACTGATATCAATATGGCTGATGTAACATTGAGAAGAAGTTTAAATAGAGTCGGTTACTTCAAAGCTATCTTTTAAGTGTTATTGTGATGAATTTAAACATTTTATTAATTGATATGAGTTGTTTTTTATAAACTTGTGATCTATAAATCATTTATGAACAGTCTTCAGTCTTCAGTCTTCAGCCCTCGTTCAGTCTCAACAGTATTGACTCTGTCATCGCAGTCTCATCTTATTGGTAAGTAGTTCACAAATATATCTTGTTTGTTAATAAACAAAAATTTTAATTTTGATCAATATATTGAACATTTTTATTTAAAAAAAAATATTTTAAAACTTTTTAAAATATTATTCTTTATGTTTATAGTTCTGGAAAAATGGATATGGATTCTTTAAAAAAAAATCCGGTAGCAGGTTCTTCTACCTCTCAAACGTCTGAAAAGATTTCTTTCAATATATATTGGTTATTGGAAACTGTATTCACCTTAGGGTTAAATTCCTTTAATGTTTGGGAATTAGTTATGTTTAAATTGAAAACTGTGATAAGTAATGAAACTAATATTGATATTATAAATATTTATAGTAGTCTTGAAATTGTGTTTGATTATTTGAAATATTCAACAGAAAATGCTTCTTGTTCTCAGTTAAAAGTGAACATTGTAAAAGAACGATTATTTAAATATAGTGAATTAATTATGTTACTTAAAGATTGTTTAGAAAATACAGACTTAAAAAATAGATTATATACGTCTGAAGCCTCTCACTCTATAGTGAGTATGATCAGATCTATAATGCTAGAAATTAATAAAAAAGAACAACCAAAAGTAAAAACTAATAAACGTAAAAGTAAAGTATATTCTGAAGAATCAAATTCAGATTCTGATTTTGATGATGATGATTTTGATAAATTATTTGTGTCAAAAAATAAAAAATTTAAAAGTAAAAATAAAATTGTTTTCATTAAACAATTTGTTCAATTGAATACTGAAAAAAATAAAAAAATAATGAAAACTCCTGGAGAAACGGGTTCACATTTAATAAAAATAGAAATGACAGATTTAAATGATTTGAGAAACGTTCCAGAAAAACAATACTGGACAAAAGTGTACAGAAAAGCATATTTTGTATTAGATAAAAACGATACAGAAGAAGAGAGTACATTAAATACAATAAATGAAATTTTAGTGAAAGTAGGTAATAAAATTTCATCAACTGAAAACGTTGAAGTAAATGTACAGAAAAAAGGAGCACAGAATTCTCAATGGTAGTACTATAGCCATTTACTAATGTAAAATATTAAAATATTATTCTAGTTATTTTAACAATAAATTATAATTATTTTCAGTAAATACAATAAATAACATTTTAATGAAAGTAGGTTATAAAATTTCAATGTAAAATATAAAATATTATTCTACTTATTTTAACAATAAATTATAATTATTTTCAGATGAATTAAATGGAAGAAAGTTTAAGTAAACGTGCAAGGATAGAACATCCGTTTGAATATAATACATTTTTTGAATTAGAAAAGGCTTTTAAAGGTAATTTAAAAACCTTTTATCTAAGAAATAATTCAAACATATTTAAAGATGTTTGTATATTGTTAATATATAGTAAAAATTTAATTAAACATGTTATTAATAAGTGTTTAGAGACTAATGAGTCATTCAAATTTAATGTTGTAGTAGAATGCATGTATATAAAACCAATTTCACAGGAATTTCAAGATAGAGCTTTTAAAACAAAGAATATAATCGTAACTAGATCATCGAATTTAGATATTGTTTTAGAATCAATTAATTTAAAAATTTGTAAAGAAGAATCAGAGTCTCAAGGTAAAGGAAGTGGGTGGACTTTGTACACTGTTGACGGAATTTTGTTACGTTTTAGTAAGTATCAGCCACTTAGAGGCAATTCGTATTTACCTTTACCAGATTGTATTGCAAGAAAAAAAGCTGTAATAAATGTAGATAATACAAACGATAATTATTGTTTTAAATGGGCACTTTTAAGTCGTTATGTTAAAAGCAATCCTACTAAATTAACTTATAGATATTATGAGTTAATAAATAAATTTGATTTTCATGGAATTGATTTTCCAACACCGATAAAGCAAATTGATAAATTCGAAAAAAATAATGAAAATGTTTCAATTAATGTTTACGGTATAAATAATGAAAATATAGTGTATCCTCTTAGGATAAGTAGCTTTGAAAAAGAAAATCATTTTGATTTATTGTTATTAACAAATGAGAATAGAGGAACGAGCCATTATTGTTATATAAGTCAATTTTCTCGATTAGTTAGTGCACAGTTAAATGCAAACGAGCATCAGAAGGCTATTTGCAAAAGATGTTTCACTTTTTATCAAGGTCGCAATCGTAATAATAAATTAAAAGACCATATTAAAACTTGTATTCCAAATAAACCAGTAAGAGCTGTAATGCCTGAACCAAAAACAAATATTGATTTTGAATCAGTTCCTCAGTTGAAATTTAAAAATTTTCATTACAGTTTTCGTTTACCCATTGTTATCTATGCAGATTTTGAATGTTTACTAAGAGTCGAAAATGAAAGATTGACAAAATATACATTTATTAATGATATTCATGAACCAATGAGTTTTTGTGTATATGTTGTAGTTGATGAAAATGTATTACCTCAAGATATGATTGATAAATTACCTAAAGAACCGTTTATTTATAGAGGTGAAAATGCAGACAAAAAATTTATGTCTTACTTAATTGAAATATCTAATTTAATTGGTAATTTATTTAATGATAAGAAGACAATGTCACCTCTCACTAACGAAGAATTTTTAAAATTTAAAAATACAACTAACTGTGAAATGTGTAATAGTTTATTTACAATGTTGCATCGCAAAGTACGCGATCATTGTCACTATACAGGAAAATTTCGATCTGTTTTGTGTAACGAGTGTAACTTAAAAAGACAAAATCAAAAGTATTTACCAATATTTATACATGGTAGTTCTAATTATGATTCACACTTTATTATAAAACAATTAGGTTGTGACTCTCAAAGAATTAATATTATACCGAATTCATCTGAAAAATATATTTCATTTTCTAAACAAACCGCTAACGGTATAACTTTAAGGTTTGTTGATTCATTTAAATTTTTAAATGCTAGTCTAAGTTCACTGTCTGGATATTTAGCTATGGATCAGTTTAATCATATTAAAAAACATTTTGTTGCTGAAGATTTACAGTTTGTTACAAGAAAAGGCGTATATCCATATGAATACACTAGTTCTTGGAACAAGCTCGATGAATTGGAACTACCATCGAAAGAATGTTTTCATAATAGCTTACAAGATTCAGACATTAGTGATGAGGAATATTTATTTGCAAAAAATGTATGGTATCATTTTAAATGTAAAACCTTAGGTGAATATAGCGATTTGTACTTAAAAATTGATGTGTTATTATTAAGTGATATTTTTGAAAATTTCAGAACTCTTTGTATCAATAATTATAATTTAGATTGTGCTCATTATCTAACACTACCAAGTTTTACGTTTGATGCTATGTTAAAGTTTACAAATGTTGAACTTGAGTTATTTACCGACTATGATATGTATTTATTTATAGAAAGAGGTATAAGAGGAGGAATATCACTGTGTGTAAAACGTTATGCAGAAGCTAACAACCCATATATAGAAAATAATTTTAATGCAAATGAGCCTATTTCATATTTAATGTATATAGATTGCAATAATTTATATGGCTTTTCTATGTGTAAACCTATACCAAAAGATGGTTTTAAATGGAAAAAAAACTTGGATAATTTTGATATCATGTCTATAGCAGATGATGCACCACAAGGTTATATACTTGAAGTAGACGTAGAATACCCAGAAAAATATCATGATGAGCATAACGAATTTCCATTTCTTGCTGAAAATAAATGTCCACCCCAAGAAAAACATAAAAAATTGTTAACTACTTTAGAAGATAAAACAAATTATATTGTACATTTTGTAATTTTAAAACAAGCAATTAAAAATGGTTTAGTATTAAAGAAAATACATAGAATTTTAAAATTTAATCAAGATGATTGGTTAAAGCCTTACATCATGTTTAATACTGAAAAACGCAAATTAGCGCAAAATTCATTTGACAAAGAATTTTACAAACTCTTAAATAATGCTATGTTTGGCAAAACTATAGAAAATATTAGGAAACGACAGTTGATTGAATTAGTAAATACAGAAAAAAGATTAAATAAGCTTGTATGTAAACCTACGTATATAGAATCAATAATTTATGATACAAATTTGTGTGCTGTGCGTAACGCTAAAGAATCAGTTGTATTTGATAAACCTATTTATATAGGATTTACTGTATTGGAATTGAGTAAATCATTGATGTATGATTTTTATTATAATGTATTACGTTTAAAGTATGATATAAACAAAATGAATCTTTTGTATATAGATACAGATAGCTTCTTCTTAGAAATCTTTACTGACGACATATATAAAGATATCTTGTCACCTGAGTTGAAAGATTATTTTGATACTTCGGATTATCCAATTGAACATAGTTCTTATTTTAATCATAATAAAAAAACTTTAGGAAAATTTAAAGATGAATGTAACAGTATACCTATTTATAAATTTGTAGGTTTGAGACCAAAATTGTATTCTTTTTTAACTATCAACGATAAAGGTATAGTGCAAGTACAAAAAAAAGCAAAAGGTATAACAAAATCAGTTGTTAAAAACCAAATTTCTTTTGATGATTACACTAATTGTTTAAACTATTTTACAACAATAAGGAAAGAATGTAGATTGTTTAGATCTAAGAAACATTGTGTAGAAACTATTACTGTAAACAAAATAGCTTTAAGTGTCCATGATGATAAACGTATAATCTGTGATGATGGAGTCAATACTGTTGCATATGGTCATTATTTGTTAAAATAAATATTTACAAAATGTTTTGTATAATTCAATGTAACTGATTATACTGTGTTTATAAAGTTATGTGATGATGGAGTCAATACTGTTTCATATGGACATTATTTGTTAAAATAAATATTAAATGTTTTGTATAATTCAATGTAACTGATTATACTTATTAAAACTTAATTGTTTCAGTGTCTCTATTGTGTTCATACTTAACCTTCAATCTTCAACTATCCAATAAAGATGTTAAGTTTATTTGACTTGTGCTGTACCCAAGTGTGTGCTCAAACTGTGAATTTTGAAAATATAGATAGACTTGAATTACCGCTCACTATAAAACATTATTTAAAAAATAATTATAAAAATGTGTGGTTTAATTTAAAATGTGATATAAAAGGTTACGATTACTTAAATATAAATTTTGATAAAATTAAAAGTAAAGATTTTTTAATGTTAATGAATCATCCTAATGAAGTACCAGAATTTGCATATGAGAAAAATTACGTACTATTACACTCTTATTATTATAAAAACAGATCCATACGATTATGCAGAGACTGTTTCAGTGAAATTGTTGTGTTTGAAAATGATTTTAATAGCAAACTAGCAGGTTTTGACTATTTTAAAAAATATGTTGACGGAGGTTTTCTGTTAACAGAGATAATATGGAATTCTGAAAATTGGTGTGACAAGTGCATTACTACACCATTGTTTAAAATATATAATGAAGATGAAAATCGGGAATATGTGATGGGTAGAGAAATTATGTCTTTAAGAGAACTTTGTAAACCTTCTGTTTGTTTCAAATATCTTTTGAGAAATTCTTAAAATATTTTGTATATGTTTAATAAACTACTGCAGGTATATTGTTAAAAAAAAATTTATTTATCATTTCCTTTACATTATTTTCTTAACGATTCCAGACAGAGGTGAGTATTTTACAAGTGCATCATGAATAATTAAACAATAGCAAGCAGTGTCTTCCGCAAAATCTGTTGTTGTCTGCAATTCAATTCTTACGTCCAACGATCCAGTTTTTAATGATTCTTCTTGTTTCGAACAGTCTATTACAAAAAGAGGTGTTTTCAGAGCCCATGTCAGTCGATCTACGAGTGGCTGATCATCGCTTCCTTGATAGTAGGATGACTGGAACCTAGCAAAAGAATCGTATAGAATAGCCTTATTTCCATTAATATTATCATATGGATAATATTTTGAATTCAAGTAAAGTTTAATGTTTTCAATATTGCACAAATCAAAATGTGAAGCATTAGAGGTTGCATTATCTTTTCTATTGGTTTGAAAAGCAACAATAACGTATCGAGGTTTCTCCAACATAGTAGAAGTTTTCACAGTCCAGGTTTGAAATTTAGTTTTTGGTAATGAGGGGTACTCGTGCATTTGCCAACGTCTGAATGGTATGGATATTATTTCATCCTTGTTTATCAAATGCAGTAATGATAATTTCACTTCATCGTCGACACGTACATAAGGCATTTTCCATACTATTTTTGAAATTTTAATTTTACAATCCTGTTGAGTTGTTTGCAATATTGCATTTTTATCAGAAGAAGATCTTAATAACACTAACTCCTGTTTAACATTCAAAATTATATGTTTATAGTCTTCGGCAAAACCTAGTAAAATACGTAGAGGTATGCAAAACGTAAAACTTCCTTTATCGGATAGAGGCTGAGTATCCGCTGTCCAAGCATAATTTCCCATTGCGTTTTTGTCATTAGGCCTCAAGGTCAATAGATTCTTCATTAAAGTCGTAATACCCACATTCTTAACTCTATCGATTTCCGTTCCACAAAGTTCATACCTTATTTCTTCAAACATAAACGCAATTGCGTTATTAACTAATGCTGTTGTAGCGTCCTCGGTTCCATCGCTTTTTATTATATTCCCTTCTATGATTAAAAAACTTTTATTTGGTAACGTATATACGTCTTGCTGATGGACGGGAATTCTTATTTCATCGCTATTGCCGAAAGAATTTGAAGAATATGGGTTATGCGAATGCCATTCGAAATCAACTATGGTGTCATTTTTAAGAATTGAAGAATCAACGTCTAATATATGATTCATTTTGTTTTATATTATTCAATTTGTATCCGGGAATGGATCTGAGAAATATACTGTTGCTTAATGTTAACGCACTGAGTCTTGATCGAGGAATGACGCTTTTTAAAACACTTGTATTTTTATTTGCTACCATTTTTGGCATATGAGCGGCTGAAAAGATAAATCCCATGGTGTAATTTTATTTTGAACTTCTTAAATGAAGACGAATGATTATATTTTCGTTTCTAAAATTAACTAAATTTCCGTATTGATCTTCTAATTTAATGTTGATCTTATAAAGTAAACCTTGCGTGATTATTGGTAAATAAATAACATGAGCTGGTTTTTCAACTATTTTAAATCCTGGTTCTACTACAGGATAAAATTCATGCAATATGTGACCTTCAACACCGTCTCTGTAAGAGCTTCTAACTATATCACACGCAATACGTATGACGTCCACTTTAACAATAGCGGCTTGATTCGGAGAGATATGCCATATATTTTCTTTTAGTTTATCGTTTTCTTTAAAACCTAATAGCGAAGCAATACTTCCACTTTTGAATTCAATTTCATTATTACAATAAATTTCGGTTTTTAGAGTGTTATTGTTTGGCTTTATTATAAGTTTTGTTTTACTTTTTTTATCTCTCAATTCTTTTTTTATATAGTCTTGTATATCTTCAATTTCGTATGTTCCTTCTGGCAGCGTAATCGATTCATTTGATCCAAAATACATTTTATCGTTGATATTTTCTTCAATATTTGGTATTGAATTATATGTCATTAAGTCAATCAGTCCTATTTCCCATTTCTGTGATGTAGATAAATCGATGGGAGGAAAGAAATCACACGTAAAGTATGAACTTCTGCCGGACAGACAAATCATGGTGTTACAAGAAATTCTAAACACAAATGACCGCAATTAACTGTATTAAAGTTTTGACGAGAAGAGTAATTGAAATTAATTGTAAGTCGTTGTTTTGAATTAAAATATTTTACTAATTCCGTTGGCGGTCTTAAATTTCCAAAACTATCAAAATATTGAACAATATTTCCACGTTTTTTGTAACAAACCCAATGAGTGCCGCTTCCTCTGAAACTGTCCAAGTTTACTATAGCTGATTCGTTATACAATGGTCCTTTTTTCGGCAATGTGTCACGCATGAAAACACCTCTAAAATGTGGAATGTTTAATTTCTCTGCATACTCTAGTAAGTCTAGGGTCGATAAAGGTTGAATGGGTATTGAGTTAATTAATTTCATCGAGTACGACGTTTTTTTTTTCTTTTTATAACCATCTCCTTTGTATGGACGTACGTACAGACCTTTGCCTTTTAAATTTTTCATTTTCTTTTTAATATCCGTAAGCATTGAAATTACTTTCTTATTTGTCGTCACATCGGATTTTTTTACTTTTTTACTTTTTACAATTCCACCACCAAACTTACGTTTAGCTTTCATTATGTTGGTTACCGCCCACGCTGCTGATTTTTCACCTAAACTACTATCACTAGCTTTTACACGTTCCCAAGCTCTCTCCACGAGTTCTTTGTCCGCAATGGCTCTATTATTGGTATCTTTGTACTTATTGTAGACTATATCATGTGCTTTACAAGCAGCATCTAATTTATTAATACCTGGATCACCTCGCTGCAAACGTTTAGTGAGTTTCGTTCCAGGTCCGCAATATTGATAGCCTGGTAAATGTAATTCAATCGGAAGTACGTCAATAACTTTATTTAATGCATCTCCGATGAGACCACTTCCTCGATGACGTCGCATTTCTTACTAAACTGAAGATTGTGGTAATGGTGATTGTGGTGGTAACCACGATAACTTCTTAACCCACTCGTCATAAGTTTCAATCAATTGATGTTTGTCTCTTTGATCCCTAGCGTATGATAAATATACAACTTGAAATACGCGTTTCAAGGTTGCAGCATCATCTAGTTCTTCTGTCACTATATTAGTTAATCGTTTCTTATTAAAATTCAACGCTTTCCTTGAATCCTTTGTATAAATCGAATTTTCATGAAAATATTTTTTAGTTACAACATCATTATCTTGTACAGGTGGTGCAATATTTCTTATTAATTTCATTTGACCGTTGTATACATTGTTTTTATTATCTGTACACAAACATTCTTTTCTCATTGTATGCAAATTAACCGCATCTTTTTCGCTAGAAGGATGGTTAACATTACATAATTTTTTGTTCTGTATATTATAATTTCCATTCGGGGTTAATTCGAAACCTCTGCCTGGTGGACCGGGTAGACCGCGATTTCTTTTTGATGTGGTATGCATATGACGACCGAATTTGTCTACACTCATGGTTTTATTTGATTATTCAAGAATAGAATTAATATCTTTTTATGACCCGTACTGTCCGCTAGCTTACTATAGTATACACCGTTTTTAACTGCGTCTTTAACATTGTAACATTTTTTGTTCTGCAAATTAAAACCTCTGCTTGATGGACCGGATGGGTGTTGATTTATTTTGTATGCATATGACAACAGAATTTCTTTACACTCACAGTTTTATTAGTATGCTACCTTCAACTAATTCTTCAAGAATAGAATTGATCTCGTTTGTATGACTCGTGTTACCCGCTTGCTGGGAAGCTATTAACAATTTTAACCTTTCACAAAGTTCATTTGGATCGTTCCAATATATGTACTCTGGTTTTTTATCAGTAACTACCATATCTGAATTGATATTCAAACCTTCACCAATCATCGGACCTACTAATTTAGATATTACTTTCTTTAATTGTTTACTTCTGTTACATTTAGACTTTCCTTTAGTTTTTAGACCTTCACCAGTCGCTGGACCTACTAATTTGGCTATAATATTCTTATATTTTTTACTTCTGCTGGATTTAATCTTTCCTATTGCCGAATTATTTTGTCTGTATACATTTGTATCTTTTAAAATTTCACTGTAGGCTTGTAAGTCTTCTTGGCTAAAAGTATAAGGATCCGGTTCAGCCATAATAATTAATTCGTATAGCCCCATTGTTCCTGTGTAACGTTTATCATTAATAATCAGATCGTCTCCATTTAAATCGACCACTTTATCTCCCAACATCCAAATGTTACCATTCACGTGTATTCCAAATGTCTTGTCAATTTTTTTACCACCATCTATCAATTTAGTAAAGTATATTCTTGATATAGGGCCTGAAAAAGTATCATTAATAAAACTAGTAATACTTTTTCTACCTTCTGGCGTCTTAATTAAATCTTCTCCCGTTTCAATCGATTCATAAACGGTTTCGGGTAATGCTGTCAACGGTGGTGTTTTTGAAGTTTCTACTTCCATAGCGTTATCTGGAATTTCTTCATCATCCATGGGAGGCTCGTGTCTTAACATTCTACGTTTACGACTTTCAGTTTGAGCAATATCTTCATAGTCGTAATCCTCATAATCGTCAGCATAATGATCCAAACTTGTATTCACCAATTTCTTGCGTTTTTCACCTTGAGGCGGTTCGAATGTTTTTCGTTTTTCTGGAAATATGTCCGGATCTAGTGCTTCTTCTTCTTCTTCCGACGAATCCATGATGTACCTTCTTTTAACGGCTACTTTATGTTCTCCTTCAATTTCCTTAGCATCTACAAGTTTTTTGAGAGGTTCTGTAATAGACGTAAATTGTTTCTCCAACAGCTGTTCGCCTTCCATTATATCTCGTGTGAGAGCTCGGTGTTTGGCTTTAATTATTTTACGCAGTTTATTTATTTCGAGAACAATTTTCTCATCAACTGCTTCCTCTAAAGAATCATTCGACATACTGAACACACTAACAATAAAATTATAAATAAGTCACAGAACTAGTAATTCAATGAGAGAGGGGAGCTTAAATAATAATGAATGTGTCAAATCCGATACGATAACGCCCTTTCTTTATATCCCTCTCCTTATCAATTACAATAAATGCATTATTATTTTTCTTCCACACTTTTGCACATATTTCTTTAAATTTTTCGAATGTCATGTCATTATTAATGTGGTCTCTAAACACGTGATGTAAGTTTCTTTCATCCTGCTTAAATAACACCAAGAGGTTTGCATTATCTCTGATTAATTGTTTTGGTATGCAACTGTATGTTTGACACAAATAAAATATGTCTATGTCATTATGACGTCCCATTGTAAAATAATTTCTAATGTTATTTTGTTTTTCACAAGCTACGTCATCAAATATCATAATTGAATTGGACTTTACATCATTTGGATAAGGAATTTCATCATTTTCCTTGAACGCATGATATTCAATCTCTGGTATACCATCTATAATACAACGTAATAATTTATATTTAGGTTGATACAGTGATTTGGAAAACACATAAATATTTTTAAAATACAACCCGTTTGGAGAAATCAATAAATTTATTATTAAATTTGTTTTTCCAGTATTAGAAGGACCACATACAATACATCTGATACTATTAGGTAACAACATTCCATGTTTCTTATTTTTGTTATTCATAATTGGTGTGACTAAAGTGTCTAAATTTATAATTGATAACCGATTAGATTGTTTTACAAATTTCATATCAAATCCTTAGCACTAATCCAAGTATCTTTCGAACTATCAAAACCTAACCAACGAACTAACAACTTGTTTCCTTTTTTACGTAAAACCTTTTCTATTAAATATGTATCACCGTATTTTGTTTTACTCAATTCTTCTTGATAAAATCCTCCTTTTATTAAACTTCCTGTTTCATCTTTTATTGAATACGTAACTGGAACTGTAGGTAGAATTTTCCACACTGTGTACACTTCATTACTCCAATTTGGTAAATAACCTTTAGTAAATGGTTTTTTATATCTACTTATTCTTACCTTGTCTCCAACATTAAACTTTCTGCTGCGATTTAATTTAATTTTTCTATTTTTTATTATTCTTTTTAATACTAGATTTTCGTTTTCCTTGGTAACCTCTATCGGTTTCATACCAATTGTTCTGTGAAACGTATTATTATATTTATCAACTATAATTGGAAGTAAATGCAACCATTTGTAATTACCTTGTTCACTAAAACTTTGCCACATTTTCCCTTTCAACGTTCTATTCAATCTTTCAACTATAGAAGCTTTTTTATCAGAAAAAGTAGAATAATGGTTTATATTGTATTTATCTAATAAAGATTTTACTTTTGAATTATAAAATTCTGTGCCATGATCTGTCTGGAAATGTTTCAAAGGATACTTGTCAAAAATAGGTTTTAATGAGGTTTCAAGTTCAATTGCAGTTTTTGTTTTTACTGGCACTGCGATAGCATATTTACTAAAACAATTTATTACTACCAAAATATACTTATAACCTTTATTGATTCTAGCAAATGGAATCATCTCTACAAGGTCAGCTTGATAAAGGTCATTAATACCTTTAAGTTCTACATAACGACTAGTAAATTTCCTACGAACTTGTTTATGCAATTCCTTAGCGATTTCACCTCTTATATTCATGTTTACAGTTCAACAAACAAAGGTAAAATAACAGACACAGACATAAAAACATTTACAATTTATTTTTACAAATTTGCTAATTTACAATCAGGTGATGCCTTTTTATGTTCTAATTTTGGATTATCATCTACTTGCCAATCTCCTAAGGTAACTCCACAGTCGATACAGGTGACATCATCATCTGATCCAATGTAGTAAAATCCTGTTTGCACCATCTCTTCAATATTTGGGTATAACTTCGGCCAGCTCGAAAATGATTCCCTCATTATTTTTTCAATACCAATAACTTCTAATTTATTGAAAACATACTGATTGAACTGTTCAGGTACATTTAAACTTAAAACACAATCAGGATTTGATATTTTATGCAAAAACGTTATTAGTCTAATTGTTAATTTTGAATTACACGCTTGACGCCAGCCACAACTACAACACACTATACTATCCATCAATTTTGTACGAAAAAAACCTGAATTTATTAAATCGTCTTTCGTACAATTAAATATACCACAACACATGTTAACACGATCCATACTTTACAGTGACTGACTAAAATTAAAATTATCATATCTATGTATACAGTAAAAACAATCTTTTTTCTTTAATTGTAAAGGCATATTGATCATTTTATGATTGACACAAGGAAAACTGTTTAATATGTCGCAATCTGTTCTTAATTCAATTGGTAGTTTGTTAAAAATATCTTCTACATTTTCAAAATGATTTACAATGAATTCTTTAGGTAAATATTTAATCAATTCATCTTGCATACCTTTATATCGTTTTGTGTAACATTCTTTTATCGCTAAATTTACTGCTGTAATTCTATCCAAAACTAATTTTTCTAATTTCCACCATTGTAATAAAACATGTACATTAATGTAAGCACAATTTTTAGAACTATGTTCAAATACACATGGTTTGTAAAAATCACTCCAAAATTGTTTTTTTAAAACACTTAAATTAGGACAATTTATATCGTCAAAGTTTATCACGTTAACATTAAATTCAGTCAACAAATTTGATATATATGATTTTTTTTCACTTCCTTTAACATAAACATTTCCACTTATGTTGATGCTTCGAAATAAATCCAACAGAGTATTATACGATTTCATTCCAGAATCCCATCGAAGACCATGGTACTGTCTCTCTAACCATATCACTTGCTTTTGTAAATTTATAGGTAATTGACTGAAACCAAAAGGAGGTCGAAAAAGATGTAATTCGTACACTGTATCATCTGTAGATATAAGCGCCAACTCCTTAACAATAAATTCATTTGCATCATTTTTAAAACCTTGAAAATCTAAAATAAATTCCATTATAAGTGACACTTTTTAGTTCCTTCCAAGACTTGCAACGACACTTGAATAAGGCTCTCAAATAATGAACACAAACACGTATCAGGCCCCTCTAAGGAGTGGGGATTAGACCAGCAACACATTGTATAATGACCGGTTACAGGTTCAAATTCCGAAAGTCCATAATTAATATACGACTGCGCTTCCTGTATGTTTAAATGTACACTGGTTACCCCACAAGAGCAAAGATTCGGATGATTAATAATACTTTCTAGTCTTTTTTGTGCTGTAAAACCCATCTTAACTGCACTTTTTAACAGAGTAGATTCAATTAATCAGCTCGATTTTTCTTGGGCGGTGCCTGCAGTGTTGTAATTGTTGTTTCTAACCACCTGTTAACTTCGTTTTCACGTTCGTATTTTGCTCGATCTGCCGCTGATCTTAACCAACAACTACCATTTCTTGCGGCCTTATGTATAGGATTGATGTTGACGTAATGAATAGTATTCAAATCATCTCGAAAATGAACTCTGCTACGGTTGTCAGACAGTTTTAGACCTTTAAACTTTGTTACTAACCTATCAATTTCGTTGTCAGACATCGCTTTCACAGAATCTTCTTTTTAACTAGCAAACGTGATGAAGTGCAATGGAAACCTCAACATGATTGAATGTAGCACAATTTTTAATCTATGTTCAACCAATCACAAATTTTATCACAAGTTTATAAAAAACAACTCATATCAATTAATAAAATGATTAAATTTATTACAATAACACTTAAAAGATAGCTTTGAAGTAACCGACTGTATTGAAACTTTTAAAGTCGTAATAAATGTTCATCTATGAGATTTTTAATTCTGACTAAAATATTTGCATTGCTTAAAGGTGGTTTAAGACATTTGATTCCAAAAATTGATAACTTATTTTTTTCTACCTTAACTACAGAATTTATAAATTCGTTAAATTCAAAAACAGAATTATTTTTAAAAACATATAATAATCCGTTAGTATATCTAAAAACCGAATCCATGCTTGAAGGCAATCCGTTATATGTTTTATACGTTATACCATAACTTTTAACATTAAATGTACATTCATCTATTTCCATGTAGTAAGTGTTGTCGAAAAAAGCTATTGTTTTTCCTGAA
>JAGFPH010017395.1:5506-17745 GCA_018207615.1 Philaenus spumarius | reverse complement strand
TTTTTCAAACCCTTTCTTAGTGAGCACCTATGGCCCTAGAGGAAGCTACATACCAAATTTTATTCCAATCCGTTCTGTAGTTTTTGAGAAATCGTGATGAGTGAGTCAGTGAGTCAGTGAGTCAGTGGGTTTTGGCTTTTATATAATATATAGATATAGATATATGTATATATGTGTTCGCACTCTAGCGGCTGCATTTTAAGTCCGATTTGGTTCAAACTTGGTACACATGTTGGTTGTCTACGTGGCTCGGAAGAGTTCGTTAGCCAAAAAAATCCACCAACCGGAAGCACATTTTTTGACCGGAAGTAACAATTTTTTTAGATTTTTCCTACGAGAATGAAATTGTTTGAGAGTTTTTTCTACAATTATAAATGTAGGATGTTATTCAGCACGTTTTTTTTTTTACGCGACCTTATAGCTTGCTTGGTTTCCCCAAAATCGATCAAAACGTAAAATACCATAAAAGTACCCGGTTCAAAGCCATGTGGTGGATTTTACCGCAGGGTTGGCGTGCGAAGCACGCAATGCATTGTGTATTGAATATGCTCCCAATATTCGGAATGGCGTGCGAAGCACGCATTGCGTTGTGTATTGACGATACCCCAATATGCGGAATGGCATGCGATCCATTTTGCAGCTATTCATCAAGTCGTGAATAGACCTATTTCCCAAATTGATGGTTGAAACCCTAAAACATAGGCCTATAAATTTAATTTTGGAAATTTGCTCAACTCACGTCAGCGGTTCAGCTACGTGGTCGAATTATTTCAGTTATTGCCGGCTGCTCTAATTAAATTAAACTGAACAGAATCATATTGTGAGCTTGACTTGTGAGAAGATATACTTGATAGAATAAACTTTGAACACAAAATCTCACAACTATTACGTTTATTAACTCAAACGCGTTTCAACGAAAATGTCGCCATCTCCAGTGATGCACGAGCTACAATAGTCATGCTCGTACAATTTGACTAGTATAGCTCGTGCATCTCTGAAAATGGCGACTTTGACGTTGAAACGCGTTTGAGTTAATAAACGTATTAGTTGTTTCAAAGTTTATTTTATCAAAACTCTTAATATAATCTGTTACATATTTGCGATATTCGTCTCTTTGACTTACTCACGCACTTAGACACAAAAGTAAATAAAATATTGATTTATTTGAGGTATCAAAAATAGACCTGCAGAATGTGCCCCCTCTACTGCAACAAACATGAATTGGTAAAATGGCATAGAGATCAATGACTTAAGGATTGTGACAAAAGGACGAGCGAGCTGTCAAGGGTGCACACTCGAGTAAATGCGTCGTATTAAGTGAGTGAAGTCGGCCATAAAAATGCCTGTCTATGAAATTTAATTGGTAAGGCGCTCAAACGCGACTGGAATATCGCTTGTATACACTTAATGTTTTGACTAATGGCGGTCTTATTTTTTATTTCCGTCATGTGCACGTGACATTTAAATTTACAGAAAACTCCAATGAATAGTAGATAAGAAAATTCGCCCAATTTTACTGTTTTCAAGTGACTTGACTGAAAATCATGTGTTTTTGTCTTGTTTAAAAACAAATGTATTAAATAAAAATTCATAATTTACGTTTTTTTCACCTACGAATTATGATTTAGATTTTCATGAGTGATTTTCCGTAAGTTACAAAACATTATCTTCAATATTCGATGAGAGGTAAGTTATATTGAAGAAGAATATATGGGACCGTTTTTCGTTTAAGGGGGCGCTTCCCTGTCCGCCATATTGAATCTAATTCCCATAAGAGCAATGCTACAGAATAAGTAATTTTTTTCTGTTAATTCGTGGAATAAATTTAAAAATTTGGTTTCATTTTGAAGAACTATCATATGCGGATGTTGATTGTTAAATACATTTTCAAAACCCGTTTTATTGTTTTCATAAACGTATGATATAAATAGTAAAAAATAGTAAATTTTATTCATTTTTACTCAGTTGCAAAAAGAGATATTGCAAAAAAATCTTAGCAATCAACATCCACAATCTATTCTACTTTAAGAAAAAAATACAGCTTTCGTTTTTTGACAAAAACAACACAAAAATATGCTTAATAGTGAAGGTATGTTTTGGTTATTTAACATTGAAATTGGTACCCAACTTCGCCATTTTGAATGTGGGGGCCGAGCCTTAAGATAATAACCCTGAAAACCTAAATTTAATGGCTACGAGTACAAAACAAAATCTGCTTTTCAGTTACTAATACGTTATCTGTGGAGAATCTTTTGACAAATAACTGCTATGCCAGTTTCAGTGGCGGCTGTGACAATTATAAGCACTGTGGAACTACAGCATCCCATATTTTCACTTAATATAATCGATAACGATATAATGAGTCCTTTTTTCTTTATACGAGTACGATATACAATCTCTAAGCTTAATGTGAGTAGCCTTTACACGGTTTATGAAAAAGATACAGAAATCTTTGTACGGAGCTGTACGCTTCACAGTTCCAGTGGCGTAGTGTTTGGCTGCTGTGCGCATGTGCATAGGAGGCTGCTCGTGAAGCTACGAGGGAGAGAGAGCACTGTCGCTCCAACAGTGCTAGTTTTACTGCATGTGGTAATAAGGATATTATTTCAGAAGGAACAAATTTATCAGTCGGGTGGAGGAACAGATTTACATTGCACAAGCACAACTTGAGACTTTTTTACTGTTAAGTGCGAAAATATATCTAGGTTTAAATTTAAATAATATAAAAACTAAATTATTACAAGTGAAAAAACGTAGTCCTAGATACAAGCCCAGGACCTTTACATACCGTAAAGGCTTCCCCATGACAACTGAGACACCCTGATGATGCCAGATATTGGTTGATGTTATCTCTTGTATGGTTTACTGCATTTTTTAAACTAATAGACTGAATACCTCTTATGAAACGACATTAAAAACAATCTTAATTCTATTTGCAGCTTTTACAGTGGTGTTATTTATTGTTATTAGCGAATTTCTATAGGAAAAATGAGCTATTGCAGTGACTTTTATGGTAAGACCTAAGGTCGGGAGTAGTAAATGAGCACCGATCATGGTTCCTAGAACACGTTTTGGGATGTCATTTAAAATTATTAAATCCGATTTGGTACACACGTTGGCTTTCTACGTCGCTCGGACGAGTTCGTTAGCAAAAAAAAAAAAAACAACTACCGGAAATACGTTTTTTGATAGAAAATAAAAAATTTGAAATTTTTCATAAGAGAATGAAATGTTTTTTAGAGTTTTATCTAAAAAATTAAATGTATGATATTATTCTGCACATTTTGTTTTTTTACTCGACATTATATAGCTCTCTTGGTTCCCCCAAAATCGATCAAAACGTAAAATATCGCAAAAATACCGAGGCCGACGGCCGATTTTGTACACTGCGAGCGGAGCGAAGCTCAACCCAAGGCCGCAAGGTCGAGGTGCAAACTCGTAAGCGAGTTTTTCTGCTTGCTGCGAGTGGAACGAAAGAACGCGTGAGTTGAAGCTGGTGGCTTAGGTGCAAACAAATTCTACTAATATATTTCGTACACAGAGGCTGCTGTTCAGGGCCATCGTGAGTAGACCAATTTCTGAAATTGTTGGTTGATACCCTAAAAGATATAATCTGAATTTTTTAAATTAGCTCAACTCACGTCAGCGGTTCAGCTGCGTGATCGAATTATTTTTATTTTGTAAATAACTTGCAAAAGTGATCGTAAATTGCAAATAATAATTTACAATTGAGATAACATCGACCAATCTGATGTGATAAGGATGGCTCTGTTTGGCAGAGCGTTACCACGGAATGGTGAAGGTCCTTCGTTCGAATCCCGGTCTTCGTCCATCTATTTTCACTTGCAATTTAGTTAAATTAACAATTGCTGGGGAAGTGTGTAATCAGAAATATTATTAAATAAAAAATAACAAGAATATAAAGTTTAGTTAGTGTAGCGAAGGTTAGAACTTTGACTTTTACCTTATTGAACTTTTCGCGTAAACAAAAACAAGAAGAATGGATTTCATTTTTAAGATCAAGCTTAAACTGTAACAAATTAGGTTAATGGTGTGCCGTAGTGGCGGCCATCTTGAATTTTTATCCCGTAAGAGCAATGCTAAATTTAAAACCGTTTATTTCGTTTGTTTTTGATCATACAATTACTTGCAAGGTCTCATACGTACAATACGTATCCGTCCCGTTTTTTAAAATCCCGTTTATTTGTCACATAATTGACAATTTTTAAGAACCAAGTAAGAACTTTTTTAATACCACAATAGAAAATTTATAATTAAAAGTCAATTGCAAGCCGGTTCCGCAATTTTATAAAGAATATTCAGTTCTTTTCAGCACTCAATTACAAAAGATAGATTTATAAAATAGTTTTTAATGAAACAATGTCAAAGCACTCAGCTGCAAGAAATTGCTAGGTTTAGGTACGGCTACAGGTTGAAACGCTGGAGTAACCGGTTGCTTACTCTTTTACTGGAGCAAATTAAAGTAAGTAAATAAATGTTTGATTATTTTCTTTTTAAGTTTCTAAATAAATGTTCTTTTCATGTTTGTTTCCGTTTACACAATTTTAAAACAAATATTAAAAATTTTCTGGTGGAGCCCCCCCCCCCCCCTCCTATTGTAGCTAGAAGCCGCCACTGGCCAGTTCAGCAAAGTTGGGCCGCAAAGTGCGGTTTATACACTGTTTATTAGCGAATTTCCAATGGAAAGGAGAGCTATTACAGTGATCCCGATGATGAGATCTAAGATCGGGAGTAACAAATGAACACCAATCATGGTCCCCTGAACATGTTTCGGGGTGTCATTGAAAATGTTGCATATATAAAAGTGTTCGTACTCTAACGGCCGCAATTTTAGGTCCGATTTGGTTCAAATTTGGTACACACGTTGGTTGTCTTAAGTCGTTCGAACGAGTTCGTTAGCCAACAAATTAAACAACCAAAAGTACGTTTCTCGACTGGAAGCAACAGTTTTTTTTTAATTTTTCATACTATAATGAAACTTTGTTCAGGAGTTTCACTAAACAAAATTAATGTAGGATGTTATTCTGCACATTTTGTTTTTTACACGACATTATAGTTCGCTTGGTTCGATCAAAACGTAAAATACCATAACGTAATACCCGATAAAAATCAACGTGGGGGCATCTTCTGATCCAAGGCCGATGGCCGAGTTGTAGGCCTACGCTGCGAGCAAAGTGAATCCACAACCAGAGGCCTTAACGTGGAGGTGCAAACTCGCTTGCGTCGAAGCTAATAGAGGCTGAATTGCAAACAAACTCTACTAATATATTTCGAACACGGGCAGCTATTCAGCGCCTTCGTGAGTAGACCAATTTCCCAAATTGTTGGTTGAAACCCTAAAATTATACAAACGTATTTTGGAAATTCGCTCAACTCACGTCAGCGGTTCAGCTGCGTGGTCGAATTATCATTTATTCGTGTTATTCCATCACCAGCCTTCATTAGTCTGGAACAAAGTTATTTTAAAAAACTACTAATTACTTTGGTTGTTTTACTAATTACCACGACACGAAGCTTCACTCGAATACCTGCAAATATCCGTAATAAACCGAATTACACCGATTCCACCCGAAGCGCGTCGTAATCCCGACCGGCACTAAATTACTATAATTTTCTGTTTCACTTGTTCCGTTCCCAAGGTTTAGTAACAGTTGGTTAAGGCAGACCACGCCGGTCCTCGGGAACCGGAAGTGAAGTGAGAGAGGAAGTCCTAGAGTGTAAAGATACTCATGCTAAACAGCCGAAATACTTGGTATTCCGAACATACCTTGAGTACTGTTACTTGGGTTGTAGTGGTTATCTGACATTGATGCATAGCGGTGAGGGTATCGCGAGGATACGCAGGGTATTTGAAATTCTAATTAGTGATCATTAACCTATTAAAAGTGGAAAGCTTGATTTTAGCAATGAGGTCTTGACATCTAGATCTAGTTTTATTAGACTTGTTCGGTATACAAATAGCATTGAAGTTGCCACATATACAACATGAGTAGTGCAAATGATAAGAATATATGCAGAGTATAATACAAGACGAATTATTAATACACATGTAATAATTCGACCACGCAGCTGAACCGCTGACGTGAGTTGAGCAAATTTCCAAAATTAAGTTTATAGGCCTATGTTTTAGGGTTTCAACCAACAATTTTGGAAATAGGTCTACTCACGACGGTGCTGAATAGCTGCAAAATGCTTCGCACGCCATTCCGCGTATTGGGAGTATTTTCAATACAGAATGAATTGCGTGCTTCACACGCCATTCCGTATATTGGGAGTATGTTCAGTACACAATGAATTGCGTGCTTCGCACGCCAACTCCGTATTGGGAGTATCTTAACCACACGAAACATTGCGTGCTTCGCATGCCATCCCCGTATTGGGGATTTATTCAATACACAATGCAATGCGTGCTTCGCACGCCAAGCCCCCATCGGTAAAATCCACCACATAACTTTGAACCGGGTACTTTTATGGTATTTTACGTTTTGATCGATTTTGGGGGAACCAAGAGCTAGGTCGAGTAAAAAAACAAAATGTTGCAGAATAACACTCCACATTTATTTTTGTAGGAAAAACTCTATACAAAAACATTTATTCTCGTTAGGAATAATCTCAAAAATAGTTACTTCCAGTCAAAAAACATGCTTCCGGTTGTTGGATTTTTTTGGCTAACGAACTCGTCCGAGCGACATAGACAACCAACATGTGTACCAAATTTGGACCAAATCGAAATTAAAATGCGGCCGCTAGTGTGCGAACACATATATATTATGTTTAATGACACCCCAAAACGTGTTCTGGGGACCAAGATCGATGCTCATTTGCTACTCCTGACCTTGGGTCTTACCATAGGGTCACTGCAATAGCTCATTTTTCCTGTGCAAATTTGCTAATATAAATACAATACAAGTTATATAAATAAAACATACAAAACTATATAAGATATTTCACATCGAATAAAATAAACATACAACACTGTATAATCTATTTAAAACAAAAGGTACTCTTCCGCCGAGTAAAATGCCCGCTGTAGGAGGAAAGTTTTAAACTTACTTTTAAATAACAACTAGGGGCTCTACCCCTGACGCTCCGCGTCCCAACCCCGCCTCGGCCTTCGGCCTCAAATGGCTGCTTCGCTTCGCTCGCAGTTGGAAAATTTTACCTAATCTAAAAAAAACTGGTAGTTGTGAAGAATTATAATAAAACTTGATTCTAATAATTAGCCCAATTGGTGTTTTGGTTAGTTAGCATTTTTCGTTGATTTTTGTTTGTGTTTGTTTTTAGTTTGTCATTGTAACCTCAAAAAGGTAATATTCTTCAAATTTTCTAAGTAATGTTGCTACGGTAATGAAAGTAAACAAACATGATATGTTGCTAAGTTTTTTATACGAACAGCTGTTTTTGTGCCCCTGATAAAATCAATAGAACGTATGTTATGTTTTATTTATAATAATTGGTGTTTTAGTTCATTGTAGGCCTAACCTAAAATTATATTCAGTTTTTGATCCAAATCAGTTGTTGATCAAAATCAGCTGTTTTAAGCTTTTCATACGAACAGCTGTTTTTGTGCCCCTGATAAAATCAATAGAAATCTTTCTTCCATAAGATTAACATTGAAACTTTGAGGGCCACTGGGGCGTAGCCCTAATGTACTAGGACTTCGGTAAATGGCCTAAAACCTTCCCAGGGTTAACCTGTGTTACTATGCAAAATTTCAAAGCAATCGGATGGACGGTATACGAACGCAAAGTGGACAAAGAACCAAAAAAACCCCCATAAGGAATACACAGCAGAAATTTGCATTTGATTATAACGTTTGTAAGGCGAAAGATACATGATTTGTAATGCTTGATGACAGATCTGTGAATGATTACCTGCAATTTAAAAAAAAAAAATAAGGAAATCGGCCGGATAGAATGGCCGTACTGACTGCCACAAGTTTTCATAAATTCTTTTAATATATAGACTAGGGGCTCTGCCCCTGGACGCTCCGCATCCCAACCCCGGCTCGGCCTTCGGCCTCAGATGGCTGCTTCGCTTCGCTCGCAGGTGGAAAATTTGATAAAGAATCTCGTTAATCTTTTGCTCGTTTGTACATAGGTGACCGAGCATAAATTAGCTGTTTTATTTGGCAGCTGACTCAAACTCATTAAACATTATCTCCATAAGATTAACATGGGAAATTTGAAGGATTGTATACCGGGGCTCCTTCTCGGGTGAATAGCGGCTGAACGGATGATAATATATAAGACTTGACATATCTGTGAATGATTATGTTCAGTTTTTGATCCAAATTAGCTGTTTTATATATAATAGGTTTGTAACAACCAATGTTTGAATTGTATTAAAATATAGTTAGCATTTTTCGTTGATTTTTGTTTGTGTTTGTTTTTAGTTTGTCAATGTAACCTCAAAAAGGTAATACTACATTTGATACTGATTTGATCCAAATCAGTTGTTGATCAAAATCAGCTGTTTTAAGCTTTTCATACGAACAGCTGTTTTTTGTGCCCCTGATAAAATCAAAAGAAATCTTTCTTCTTCTTCCTTAAGATTGACCTTCCATAAGATTAACATTGAAACTTTGAGGGCCACTGGGGCGTAGCCCTAATGTCCTAGGACTTCGGTAAATGCTTGATGACATATCTACAGGTAATAAGACACATTTTAAAACAAAAATCATCAAAATCGGTCCATTAGGAGAGGCTGGGCGATTGGAAATAGGTTTTGACCAAATTCTTTTAATATATATAGATAAGTTAAGCCGGGTTTACACTATGCTGCAGAAGTTATATAGCAAAAGCTATATTTATCAGTTTTAACCATAATGGACCCATGTTACATGTAGAAAAAATAATGCAGCAGAGTAGTTTTACAGAAGATGTCGAGGAGGAAAGTTCAGTTGCTAGCGGCAGCAATTGCAGTATTTTTGGCAGCTCACAGAAGAAAACGAAGGTTTTGGTTCTTGACATCGGTACAAACCAGGCAAAAGTACAGTGGGAGTGTCTTGTTAAATGACTTGAATACTGGTGATTATGATGTACAACCTTCATTGTGTTATGGAATAAGATGTGACAATAGTTTCGAAACCTTTTTGCGGATGACGAGTAAAGACTTTGAATATCTTATGTGTATGACTGGCCAAAGAATTAAGAAAAAGAACACACCATTCAGGGATGCAATACCTGAGCGCGAAAAGTTGGCTTTGAGATTTCTGGCTAGTAGAGATTCATTCAGAGTCTAAGTTATTTTTGTTCAAATTTTCAAAATCTATCGTTTCGAAGATCATTCCAGAAAAGCGTGAATCTTTGATTGATGAACTCGAGAACTACACCAAAGAAAGTAATCTTGAGTTAAGTTGGTACCAGGGGGAATTTGGGACTTATCCCCCTCCTCCCCGACACTGAAAACCATTTTGGGAAATCACACCATATTTTTGAACATATTTTGTACCTTTTTGTGCCATCTAGTTTTTCTACCACTTCAGTTTTTGATGAAAACGCAAAACAACAGTCAGGGAAAAGGTGGACATTTGCAACCGAAGTACGAAAGTTGACAAAACTAATTATAACATAATTTTGTGGGGTAAAATTTTTGTTTCGTTTTATTTCCCACAAGTTTTAACAAAACGTTAAATTTTTTTTTTAATATGAGGGAAATTAGTTTTGAGAATGTTTTGCAGGTGGGACACATGTGGGAAAATTTTCACGTTTCTTGTTCCGGTTGTTGTAATCCGGGGACGTAGTGTCCCACAAAGATGGCTGATCACGGAACAAATGTATTAAATGTATTGTGGAATCATTATCCCAGTCTCTGTCATTTAATACCCCTTCCATTATAAAAATTGAAGCAATGCAAACAAAAACGTGCACACAACTACTCGGCAGGCTTTCATCTGATTGATAATGCTACATGTAGCAGACGCTAGAAACAAAAATCGCGTATAACCTTTGCTATATATGTTACATGTAGCATAAAGTCCCTTTGATCTTATCGACTCCAAATGGATAGCACAATTTTTGATAGATATAGCACATAAAGTTACATGTAGCATCGAAAATTGTTATATGTAAATTTTCTCCGTTTTGAGTTTTGCTACATGTAGCATTTGTTATATAACGTTTTCTTTAAAGCAGGTTTTGCTACATAGTGTAAACGCTGTTTTACCTTACATAGATTCAGCCACGTGCTTCTTTCTTGTTAAACACTTGCGCGTTTCAGAGCATTCGCTCTATCTTCAGAGTTCTTTCATTCACTTGAGATCATTAATACATTAAAATTCAACAAAGTTACGGACAAACTTGCAACAGTTACACAAATAACACTTCATCGACACACAACATAACGCAACACGTGGGATGGGCATCGTATTAATGTCCTAGAACAACGGAAAAAGGTAAGGAAATCAGAAAAAAGGGGAGAAACGTTGAATACCGGGGGTGGATCTGAAAGCTTGTACACGGTAATAAGGAAAGTTTGAAATTTCAGATCAAGCCTTTCTGAGTGCAATTCCCACTATAAAATATTCCCTAATAGTGTTTTAGTGGTAAATGCTAGTAGTGAAGAATCGCTAATTATTTTCATAAGACACGTTACAAGGAAAACGTAGATTAGAGTCCGATTGTTTTAAGTTGTCGAAATACACTGAGTACATTAAAATTGTCATATGGTATGGGGAAATTAATTTAATTTGGTGAGTAAGATAATTTATGATTTTAATTTAATTAGCACGTTCACTGCTAAGGACGTACATGTGAGCTTGACACTGAACACTATGAGAAGCGGCCGACGCACAGTTCATTGCGTGCTTCGCACGCCAACCTCCTTATTGGGGGAATTTGCAATACGCAATGCATTGCGTGCTTCGCACACCAACCCCCGTATTGAAAAAAATTTCAATACACAATGCACTTAGTGCTTCGCACTCCAACCCCCGTATCGGAAGTATTTTCAATACACTATTCGCACGCCATCCCCCGTATTGGGAGTACTTTCAATACACAATGCTTGCGTGCTTAGCACGCCAACCCGTATTGGGAGTATTTTCAATACAAAATCCATTGATTGCTTCGCACGCCAATTTTCTGCCTGCGTGCTATGGACGCACATGTGCGTCCGCTTTAAAATATTAGTGATATTTTCGTAGAAAGGTTTAAAAGTAAAAAATAAAGTAAATTCTACTCATTTAGACTATAGATATAAAAAAAATAAAATGCTAGCTCCTATCATAGGAAATACGAAATTTGCGTTGCGGTGAACGTGTTAAATTGTAAACATAAACATTTGAAACTGTTAATTTTTTAAATAATTCATTTCCTTGGTTCTGTTTGGTTTTTTAATTATTTTGTGTCCCACTGATAGCCTGAATCGAAATTTGTAAAAAATTGTAATATAATATTAGTAAATACTCGTAAAAATATAATATTTAGGGACTTTAACTCCTTATAATTTAAGCTATTTAAAATCATATATTATTTTACCTAAAATATGTATCCTAAAATCATAATTAATTACTGAAAAACCAAAAGTTTCACTTTCACCTCGTTTTCTTTGATAAACATTTCAAATCTTCTGTAACACTGTCTGTTCATACATTAAGATTACATAAGAAACGAAAGTTGGCGATGTTTTTTCTTCAATGTAGGCTAACATAACCTTGTAACTCACATAAAGAAGTAAACGGGGGCGTAGAATAGAGAAAGATGAATTAGAGCTAATGTCTGTACGTCCGTCTGTCCTGAATCATCCACGTGGGTTTTCCTTTCTTCCCTTTCAACGGATGACACACCTTTGTAAGGGGCCTTTATCTTTGTAAAAACTGAGAATAAATCGAGTCGCGTGCTCGGCGATGATTAAACATTTTGTTGGTAGTTGTGTGGAAACGTTTATGTGAGGCGTATAAGAAGAATTATTCGCGCGTGATAGAGTTGGCATTTGAAGAGAAGTAGTCATTTAGAGAAAATATTTCCTGCTATCGTATTCATTTAAAGATTTTATCAGATTAGTTATTGTTAGAACTGTATTTTCGGGTGAAGATGGGCCATCAAGATCGCTCTTTCACTAAAAGGGACCTGTAGTCAATAAATGGAACATTAGTTAATTTGTTTTTATTATTCTGCACTTCCATTATGCTTTCCACCAAGCATTTTGATATGTATACATGTATATTTGCAAACTCACCGCAGACCATAATCCGAGGCGGCAAGGACGGGGTGCAA
>JAGFPH010017393.1:6549-17750 GCA_018207615.1 Philaenus spumarius | reverse complement strand
AACATTGCGATTATCAGTTTACTTTGCGATTATGAGTTAACATTGCGATTATCTGTTAACATTGCGATTATCAGTTTACTTTTCGATTATCAGTTTACTTTATGATTATCAGTTAACATTGATTAAACACATTTTTGTTCGTATTTTAATTTTTTTTACAATCTGTATTCGTTTAGTCAACGAAATCTAAAAATCTATAGAATGCACCTCGAAGTCGAATTTCTAATTTCGTGTTCGTTCCCAAGTTTTTGTTTGTTTGAATAAATATCCCAAAAATTTGGTTGAAAAAATATAAAATCATATAACTTTTTGAAGTTAATAAAGCGTTTTTCGACAGCAAAAATAGGTTATTTCATAAATACCTCTACTTCAAGTAGATACTGCACTCAGCCCTGTTTATTGTTTCTAAGTTTATTTAGATGACGTACGTTTCGCCACACAATTAGGCATTGTCGAAATTCACGCACTAAAAATTAATATAATAATAGTAGTACTGGCGCAGTAGCAGGCACGTTTACAGTAGGAAATATATGTAAAGAAGCGATTCGCTCAGGTAGGAAAGTGAGTGTGGAAGGGAGGAGGTATGTTATGTGTGGCGGGGTGGGGGATTTTAATGCTGAGTACACTACTACTCATTCTGTTTTTTATGGCCGGAGCGCGTCACTGACATTGCCCTATTTGTATACTTTCATAATTATATGTTTATTAAACTTGTTACGCGGCTCATGGCTTACTGTGTTACTAACTTTCATAATTTCATGTTTATTAAACTTATTACTACTGTACATCTTAAATTTCATTACAATGTATTAATTAAATAACGTTAGAATACCTTAAGTTAGAATAGATTTTAATTAAGATAACGTTATAATAGATTAATTAAGATAACGTAAGAATACGTATTATTAGCTGACTGGTATTAGCTATATTATTTTTTCAAGAAATAGCATGCTATAAAAAATATTGTTGACTACACCTCGTGTACTGAGTTGCATGTTTTCAGCTCTTACATTTCCAGATTTTTCATAGCGCACATTATACAATTTTTTCTGTTATTACTAATAACACAATTTTTTTAAATGAATAAAATTTTTTCAGTTTGTGCTCTTTTGAGTAGTACTATTTTTATTATAATTAAAAATGTTAAAAACAAAACAAAACAAAATTAAAACAAAGGAAAGGTTTTTAGGAAAGGCAGTGCACTATAGTTCATTTCACCTCAGCATGAGGCAAAACCAAATGACCGTAATAAAACCCTTACCCTTAGGCCTATTGTGCGACATCGGGGATGGGCACTTGTCGTCTGCCTTTGTATTAGAGTTATTGCTGTTTGTCCCAGTGTCATTATGCAAATTTTTTAATTGAAAGAAAAACTTAAAACAAAATATATCACTCGCTGTGTTTTGATCGCGTGATTATTTTTATACCAAATATGAAGGAAATCGGTTGATTTTGGGGAAGGCAAAGTAAATAGTTAAATCCTATGTGTTTTCAAATATTTTTTATCATCATGAATACGGAAATAAATTTACATTGAATAATGATGTTGAGTTTTAAAAAACCTTTTACTTACTACTGTACACAATAATCATCACATTATAGTGGCCTGACAGTTTTTTTGTTAATTAAATGCAGTATTAAAATATAGACATAAAGTAAACTTTTATTACTGTGGGTGGAATATTCTGTCGCAGCAAAGAATGTACTTTTCTTCTAGTGTTATTTTTTTGGAAATTCATATCTTACCATTCTTGTTCTTTTCCCCATCTGATAAGGCCGTTTCTTTCCCGGAGTCACAGGAGGTCCGTTGTCTAATTCTTTTCTTAACCGCTCAACAGTCGCTCTACTACATCCTGTCAACACACCTACTCTCTCCGCTACATCTCTCTTGGACATTTCAGGATTTTCCATCCGCAAAACTCCGTAAATATATAAAATAATCCGTCGTTCACCACTCGAGTAAATAGCCGCCCGTTTCTCCCTAGGGCTGATGTACTTCTCTGGAGACGAAACTCTAACTTCTGCCATCGCACTCACTAGATTCACTTAGCTGAATTTTCACTTCCACTTCAAAAATAATCTGCAACACTTCCAACCCTGAACTGAACTACAAAACATCTACAACTGAACTTAATGACATCTTTTAATTTAACATTCCTTAATAACTGGTGTCCATTAGGAAGTCCATTTCATGCGGAAGAAGGATAATAGCTAAGTTAAAGATTATAACAGCATACGTAAATACAGTATTGTCGTGTTTACTGTGATGGGATAGGATGCCGGGTTAAACAAACCTAATTATTATTACACATAACTTACCTATTATCCTTCATCCGATAATCTTGAAGCGTTTTTGGAATAAATATTATTCTTGATTTCCTTTTTATTTTTATCCATAGAACCATCCCCGAAGTTTGGCACTTTACTTATGGGACAGCCTGCATAGCACAGTTATTTAATAGTATTACTTTATGTCTATATTTTAGTACTGCATTTAATTAACAAAAAAACTGTCAGGCCACTATAAGGTGATGATTATTGTGTACAGTAGTAAGTAAGAGGTTTTTATAAAACTCAACATCATTATTCAATGTAAATTTATTTCCGTATTCATGAGTATAAAAAATATTTGAACACACATAGGATTTAACTATTTACTTTGCCTTCCCCAAAATCAACCGATTTCCTTCATATTTGGTATAAAAATAATCACGCGATCAAAACACAGCGAGTGATATATTTTGTTTTAAGTTTTTCTTTCAATTAAAAAATTTGCATAATGACACTGGGACAAACAGCAATAACTCTAATACAAAGGCAGACGACAAGTGCCCATCCCCGATGTCGCACAATAGGCCTAAGGGTAAGGGTTTTATTACGGTCATTTGGTTTTGCCTCACGCTGAGGTGAAATGAACTATAGATAACGCGACTAACCTCTGTCACTGACTGACTCGCTACGCTGACCATCACGCTGTTAGCGCATGCGCATTGGCCGTCCCTGCTTCTGCGCATACAGCCAGTCGCTTCTTCACATATATTTCCTACTGTACATGTAGGCGAGACTAACATTAGTATACGATTGAACTATAATACACATTTAAACCTGGGTTATGTGTATATATAAATAGCTCTCCTTTTTTAATGTGATGTGAATATTGTGTTGAACTAAATGTGATATTATGACGTGCGGTATTCAAAATAATGGTAATATTATTTTATGAATTTTCATAATGCCTGATTGAGAGGCGAAACGTACGTCATCTAAATAAATAAACTTAGTCACAATAAACAGGACTGCGAGCAGTATCTATGTACAGTACAGGTATTTATGAAATATATTATATCCAGTTCAGTAAGGCAAAAAAAGTAAATAAAAAATAAAAATAAATTAACATTGTAGGTAACAAACTAAATAACAACAGTAAAAGAATTGAATTATAGCTCAAATGGTTTATTAGAAAAATGTACCTGTCTATCACAAACTACTCCAAAAAAATGCAAACGAGTTCTGTCGAAAACACTAAAACATTGTAAAACCATGCTGAACTCTTTTTCTTCCTCCTTGCCTTCATTTTGACCTTTTTCTTTCCGTTTCCTCTCCCTCTTTGTACAAGTACATTCCAAAGCTATTTTTATGTCATGTACAACTCTATTATTGTCTATTTGTTTTAGGCCTATTACGCAGTTACTTCCAGCATCCCCACATAGTTTCTGTAACTTTTTCACTTCACCAAGCACCACACCAAGCACCAGTTGAACGTAATGAAAGCACTTTAACACTTTAATTTTTCAATGTTGTTATCCCAACACAGTAGTTTTGAGGGATTTTGTTCCTGATAATGTAAAAGGACTTATTTGGGTTTAGGGTTGGTCCTTTCAGGCCTTTTATAGCAAATTCATTGCTGATAGCACACATTTTTTAAGAATTAATATTAACAATCTGTTTGCTCACCCTTTCTACCAGTGCTTCCCAAGTGCTTCCTCCGTGGAATTCCTCTTGTCGAATGTTCAAAGGTTAGCACTCCGACCAACAGAGCCTCCAGCCGCCTCACAAAAAACTAGGCCCGTATCAATAGGTTAATAGGACCCTTTATTAGCATAGGCCTTCTGGGTTACCACAACTAGGCTTCTTAAGACTCGGCTCCCTAAATTCAAAACGGCGAAGTTGTTCACCAATTTCAATGTTAAATAACCTAAACATACCTTCACTTTTCAGAATATTTTTGTCAAAAAACGAAAATTGTATTTTTTTTAAAAGTAAAATAGATTGTGGGTGTTGATGGTTACGGTTTTTTGCAATATCTCTTTTTTCAACTGAGTAAAAAATTAATAAAGTTTACTATGTATATCATACGCTTATGAAAACAATAGAAACGGTTTTGAAAATGTATTCAACAATCAACATCCGCATATGTCAGTACTCCTATTGAAACCAAATTTTTAAATTCATTCCACGAATTCACGCAAAAAAAATTACTTACTCTGTAGCATTGCTCTTATGTTAATCAGATTCAATATGGCGGACAGAGTATCCACCCCTTAAGTGTGCCTTGCACCATATTTTGTAGTGTTACACATACAACAGGGTAAAAACATTCTGTGTACTTGTCTTGGGGCTTGTAAATCTTAAACTACTCTTTAATATAATAATTATACGAGTTTGTATATAATCCCTAACCTTAAACTACTTGTGGTAATTCCCAAATAACAAATAACAAATATAAACGTGTATAAATTCAATGAAAGCATTTTAAATTAAAATCTCCGACATTTTACAGAACAATTAGCTACTTTTATAATATATTATCGATACATCTTTACATATAAATACAATACAATATACATACACTTACAATTGAAGTGTTTGTGTTTTCAAAGTATAAGCTTTTTCTAAGCTGATATGGTTATTCACACATTACCAAAACCTAAACACACATTTATAATTTGTTTGTCTCTCTGTCTGCCTGTTTGTTTGACTGGGCCTAATTCCGGAATGGCTGAACCGATTTTGAACAAAATTTTCAATAACATTTAGAGGACTTTGCAGAGAATATTTTATGCGACTTTTTATTCTAAAAATAATAAAAAATTGAAAAAACGTAAATATTATGGACAAAATTGTGGATTTTGTTGACAGTTGTTGTGCATATTGCATGACTATTTCGATCTATGTCTTACATTATGCACGGGTCACAGCTACCCCCACCACCCAAACTTATGTAAAATTACTTCTGTGCTAATCAATAATTTCCGTAAAAATTCCTATAAACAAATTTAAAAATTATGAACAAAATTATGGATATTGTGGTTTGAATTTTCTTCACCATAGGTCATCGCAAGGGTTGGCGTGCGACGCGAGCAGGGGCAGAGCCTCTAGTTACGAATACGAATATAAACGTGTTTTCGTTCAACAAGAGCACTTGGAAATAAAATGTCTCACATTTTACAAAAAAATTAGCTACTTTTATAATATTATCTATACCTACATCTATAAATATGAATAAAATTGTAGTGTCAGTCTGTCGTTTTAAAATATAACCTTTTTTCTAAGCTCATATGGTTATTCACACATTAGACCCTACCAAAACCTAAACACACATTTTAAATTGTTGTCTGTCTGTCTATTTGTTCGGGTTAATCTCCGGAATGGCTCAATCGATTTTGACGAAACTTTTATTAACATGTATAGGACTTTTCAGACCATATTTTAGGCTAGTTTTTATTCCGAAAATATTTAAAATTCCTGTTAAAAAATTTAAAAAATTATGGACCAAATTGGAAATGTTTTGGACAGATGTTGGTGATAGTGTTATTTCGCTCTCTGTCTTAAATTTTGTACAGTTCACAAGTAAACCCACCACCCAACTTATATCCATTTGCCTCTGTTCTAATCAATCATTATTTTCGTAAAATTAATACAATAATATGTTTACATTGGCATCACTAATGTCACCCCTCCTAGTTAGTAAATTTTAATTACTTTCCTTACCCTATACTAGGTAAGGTAAGTATTGCGATCGACCCAAAAATTCGATGTCGAGTTTTCATAATATCTTTACGTTTCAAGGCCCCCTGAGTCCAAAAAATGCATTTTTGGCAATTGGTCTGTCTGTGTGTCTGTGTGTCTGTGTGTGTGTGTGTCCGGAGTGCACAGGGCAAACGGCTGGACGGATCGAACTGCAATTTACAGGATATCTTCAAACACGTAAACAATTAAACCAATGTAAATTTGAAGCAAATCGGAGGTGGTGTCTTACCGTGGGACCAGTTTTTAGCACATTTTTGGTATTTACTCCAAAACCCCTCTAACGATTTTGATTAAACTTTGCTAACATACTCTACTCAGACCTCCTTAACACGCTATGTACGCTATATACCCTTAAAAATTCGTTGAAAAAAGTTATTACAAAAACGCAAGTTATTTTGTTTGTATCTCCGAAATGGCTGGTCCTATCGACTTGAAAATGGTCTCATTCGATTCTGCGTCCTAAAGAATGTCAAAAACGATACCCCACTCAACTTTTTCCATTTTTTCAAAAATTGACCCCAAAAACGCCCTTTTTGGGGGCAAAAATGACTTTTTTTAAACTAGCCGTGTTTGGTATCGACCTTAACATTTTTGGGGGTGAGAAATCGATTGAGACCAAAATCAGGTCCGTGGGATTAACCGTTTTGAAGTTAGTACCGCTTTCTTCGAAACGGATACTCCTATTAACTCGAAAATGGTATCATCAATCTCTCGCTCGAAAAATTTGGTAATTGATACAGCATCTATTTTGGTAAGGAAAGTTGTGTGATGTGCACACCAGATGTTTAGACCTCATAATTACCGAGATACAGAGGTTCAGAAATGTGCAAAATGTACCAAATTGGCAAAACACGCCAGATAACGCTGGTTTTTGCAATGTACCTCGCATTTTAAATAATTTTGGTTAATAAGGACGATCTTTTGAATTTAACACTCATTTTTGGTCACAAACAACACCCTTAAGTTTCAGAAAGTTAAATTTTTTCCTGATTTTTAGTACATATTGACTGGACTACAATCAAATTCAATTATTCTACATCAATAAACTTTACAAGTGAAAACCCGTTTATATTGTGAAATCATCTGTTTTGTTAAGGAATAAACTTCTAGGTTACATAAATGCATATTTTTTATTTAAAACGTAGTATATTCAAAATGTGCTGCCTTTAAAACTGGCTTAACCAGAGGTACCTAAATGTTTTCCTTTTTTCTCTTCCTTGTAATTGGTTTTTTAAATTCTGTAATAATTGTTTAGATGTAGGTTGACAAAATAAAAGCAAACAGAAACAATAAAACAAACAAAACATCGGCTATGAAGGCTTACATAATATAGATAACAGCTGATTGGTACATAATATCATCTGAACTAGAATATAAATAAGGAACAGTTTTATCCCGAATGACATGGAATATCGTAGAGCAAAAACTGCTAAATATACAAACACGAAAATTAGAAAGTATGTTCTTAAGGTGTTTAAGATGCTCACTAAGAAAGGAGTTTGAAAAAATTTGATTTGTTTGTTTTAAATGACAGAAAACGTCGTCATTATTATCAAAAAATTATGAAATTTCAATTTATTTCATGGATATGTTTGAAAGGGCACTTTTTTGTTTTTGTTTTAGGTTGAAACTCTATTGATAAATAAGACGACATAAGTCCTCATTTTTCAGTTTGTGTATGCTGTTTTATCAGTGTTTCGTTATAAGTGCTTGGTAATTTTTGTAAGTAGTAAATTTTAAACCGTCATTACAGAAGGATATTGTTGTGGTTTAATTTTCAACTTTTATTGCATAGTTTTTGTAAGTGCAGCATTTTTATTTAAATATTTTTCTCCGTTGTTATGGCAACTAATGTAAAGGAAAGAATAACACCGCTTATGATGAGGGGATATGGGGATATGATTAGATCTTATGACAAGATTAGAAACTTATTTAATGACGGAATTTCCTAATCGTCCTCCAATTTCGAAAACCGTAGTTCGAAATATAATAAAACGATTTGAAGAAACTGTGGTTAAGAGCTTACTTGTGGTTAAGATCTTAAGATTTGTGTTTCTTGGGCCATCTTCACTGTTTTCCCAAGTTTGACGGGCTGCAACTTGAAAACGAAAAGTGATATTTAAAAACGGTTTTCACCATTATTTTTCTCGTGAAATTGTACATTAAAATGATGTATCCAAGACCCCTTTCGTATTTAAAAAAAGTTACATTCAAGCTGGCGGAAAACATTTTCAAACAAAAATTTCAATACAATTTATTAATTATTAGATTTACCGCCTTCAATATTCCATTATCGTCGGTAAGCTACGGCCGTTTCGGCTATACAGCCATTTTCAAGTTTATTATCAGGTTTCCCTTCGTCATTTACACAAACACTTACACGTAATTACACAACGATTACATAATAAATCGTTTGAGTGCGTTGACAGCGTCGTATGTAGTCGCTCATGAGCCGTTAGTTGTAAGCAATACGGGTGTGTAAGTGTGTTTTTTATTTATTATGTAATCGTTGTGTAATTATGTGTAAGTGTTTGTGTAAATGACGAATTGAAGCCTGATAATAAACTTGAAAATGGCTGTACAGCCGAAACTGCCGTCGTTTAGCGACCATAGTGGAATATTGAAGACGGTAAGTCTTAAATCTAATAATTAGTACTCAATATTCGGAATGGCGACTAAAAATTGTTATAATATTTTATTTGCATATAATGTTATTATGTTCTGAAGAATTTGATTATAGTTTGTTTGTAAAATATTTTGCCAAACTCGGACTTCCGGGACACCCGGTATATAAAGATAATCGAGTTGAAAACACATCTCAACGAAACTTCAGTGTTTAAGTGTTTCTAAACTTTCACTGGTTTATTTAATTTAAAATGTAACTGTTATTATCTGCACTTCATCCCTTAATGGATGCTGTTAGAAAATAAATTGCGAAGCAGGAAAGAGCTACTACGATGCAAACATAACAAACGTGGGAGGTGAAATGTTTTAATAAACTTTGATTACATTATACAGTATACGTTTTATACATTTTCATTAACTCTTCATTTGATCCAGTTGAATGGGGTGGTGGGAAACTAAATTAGTTTATTTTTTGGCAGTAGTATTTTGTAAATATTGAGCACGACTTGATAGAATACAACCGTATTACGGAATCTCTCAACTGATACGTTTATTGCTGAAACGCGTTTCAACGGCAGTGTCGTCATCTTCAGTGATGCACGAGTTGCAATAATCAAACTATTATTTAATCATAAATTGAGTTTAAGGCTGAGATTTAAGGGCAGCCCAACCTAAAAAAAAAAATGTTTTATTCATTTTTGTTTTTTTTTTGTTTGTTAATTGTTATTCTTCAGAATTTCCTCTTTCCAACGAAATATAAATAACGAATTTCCTCTTTAACACTTAAATAAATATCTTCTTATAAATTATCAATAAAAATAAACAAAAACAGCTTGCGTTCATTTTTAGGTGAGTATTAAAACCAAGTATGTAAAATATGTTTTCTGTTTTCCGCTGTTTTTGTGATTTTCCGAAATTTGTCATTTTTTAACTTTCGTGACACATTTATATAAAAACAAAAACTCTTGATAGAAACTAGGCAAAGACCTAATCTTAAAAAAAAAATATGACTAGCTCTTACTGAACATAGTTAACTTTATGCTCTTACTAGCTGGCCCGACCCGGTTTTGAACGGATAGACAAATCAAAGTTAAATGTATATTAATACAAAATATATTATATCAATAAATATATTACACTATGTATTTCTTATGGGGATTTTTAGTAACTTTGACCCCCACAAACCACCCCTAAAATTTAGATTTTTTTAAAACCCTTTCTTAGTGAGCACCTAGGGCCCTAGAGGAAGCTACATAATAAATGTCATTCCAATCCGTTCGGTTTTTTTTTTTTTAGTAACTTTGACCCCCCAAACTCTCCTAAAATTTCGAATTTTTTAAAACCCTTTCTTAGCAAGTACCTAGGGCCCTAGAGGAAGCTACATACCAAATGTCATTCCAATCCGTTCGATGGTTTTTTGTAGTAACTTTGACCCCCCAAACCTCCCCTAAAATTTTGAAATTTTTGAAAATCTTTCTTAGCGAGCACCTATGGCCCTAGGGGAAGCTACATACCAAATTTAATTCCAATCCGTTCTATGGTTTTAGAGATATCGTGATTTTGTAACTTTGACCACCCCCAAACCCCCCTAAAATTTGGAATTTTTTAAACCCTTTCTTAGCGAGCATCTATGGCCCTAGAGGAAGCTACATATCAAATTTCATTCCAATCCGTTCTGTAGGTTTTGAGAACTTTTAGTAACTTTGACCCCCAAAACCTCCCCCTAAAATTTCGAATTTTCGGAAACCCATCTTAGTCCGCGTCTAGAGCCTATAAAGAGTATTAGTGCCAAATTTCATGTTTGTAGGCCTCGTGGTTTTGGAGAAACTGTGATGAGTCAATGAGTCAATGGTATTTGGCTTTTATAAGTATAGATGGAAGTCGGTTTGCCCTTAAATGTATCTCGTGCTTCACTGTCGATGACGACATTGTCGTCGAAACGCGTTTGAGTAAGTAGATGCATTAATAGTGAGATTCTGCGTTCAAGTGTTATTCTATGAAGTCGTGAAAGAAAATACGTTTCAATATGAAACCCTTAAAATAATTGAAAACTAACCCTTTCCAATTGTAAACATATTTGTATCCAAAGCTTTCTAGAGGATGGTAAGGTACAGTTATTAAAATAATAATTTCTGATCCTCAATTAGAGTTGAGGCTTATGACCTTCTGACCTAGAGGTCAAACCTAAGTAGGCTAAGTGGCAATTTGTTCTGTTCAGCGTCTGGTGTCCAGAGTGTGGCGAGTACGGCGTGTTTTTTTTTTTAAGAACTTCACCCTCTGCCGTATTGGATCGATTCTGTGTAATAACAAAACTAAACTTGTCTACTGTTTTCATTTATGCTGGACGAATTTCGAGTCTATGTTAAAAACAGGAGTTGCTTAAAATACCTTGTTTTAAATGCAAGTAAAGATTTACATTGTGATTATCAGTTAACATGGCGATTATCAGTTTACTTTGCGATTATCAGTTAACATTGCGATTATCTGTTAACATTGCGATTATCAGTTAACGTTGCGATTTTCAGTTAACATGGCGATTATCAGTT
>JAGFPH010017392.1:1647-17751 GCA_018207615.1 Philaenus spumarius | reverse complement strand
AATTGCAAATTTAAACTCAAGACCTACAACGAGTTTTGTCCGTTGTAGTACTTTTTTTTATTTACAGAATTTTGCGTAGTATTGTCAGTTTAACCCTAGAAATGTTAGACCACTCCAAGTGGTCTGATCGCGATGCCGTAGTGAATTGAGTAGTCTGTGACAACTCAACTTGTATTGAATATTTCACCCACTGAAAATCATCCAATCGCAATAAAACAAAAACCGTTGGAAAGGAAATCATTTAAACTTTAATTTTTGTAATTACAAATTTTTTCTAAAACGTATATTTACATACGTAATCGTTGTTTTAAAATTGTATTTTTTTAAAAACTTAATGTCCCGCTAATAAAACCCAAAGAAATTACTCAATTTTGTCACTTCTATCAAGCTCAATACTGCTCGACAGAAATATTTTGACAATAACACAAAAATAGCATTGAATTCGTCAAGATTTTAATTTTAAGAACTATAACATACCTTGCATTTGTGATCTATTGTACGTTTTGTACGTCTTATATAAGACGTACAAAACGTACAATAGATCACAAATGCAAGGTATGTTATAGTTCTTAAATTTAATATTGTGATCAAGGAGTAGGATACAAAATGAATTTTAATTTTCTTTAAATTGTTTAAATGAATGATCTACCTTGGCTATTTGGCTGTACAGCTTGAGAAACGAGTGCAATTCTAAATAGTTTATTTGTTTCCGTCTTCTCCAGTAATAAGAGATACATGTTAAAAGTGGCCATATTTGTGCCATACTTAAATGCTTTCTGATTCGACCCAATCAGTCGATTCCCAAATTAGTTTGTTACATCAAGCATTCCCTGCAATTTATGTTTTGTATACTTACTTTAAAGAAAATAATAAAGGCTTACATAATATGAATCTATTGTCAAACGGTTAATAAATATATTTACATAGTATTTAACAAACACTATAAATTCTAATGGTTACAGATACGTCAAATAGCCAAGAAGTACAAGACCCAGTACCAAGAGTTGGTCAAGAGTAATGAAGAAGAGAAAAAGAAGGAAGCAGCAGTCGCTGAAATAAGTGCAGAGGTTCAGGAGAAGTACAAGGAAGAAGGAAGACGAGAAGCGGAGAATTCGCAGAGTGAAAAGTTGCGAGAACTGACTGAGCAGGTGAGAGATGGTCACTAAGTGTAACAAATAGAATTTACTTAGCGACATTGTAAAAGGCTAGGATTTTTTAAATTGGCATATTTTTTTTTATTTACTAAATGAGAAATAACTTTTTTCTAGGTTGCCCCTTAATTTTAGAGCTTTTTTGAAGAACCTTTTTAGATTACAAATTGTTTTTAGACGAGCCCCAAAGTTGGCTGCACCATTTTATAAGATGCTCTGCTTACAAAAAAAAAATATATAAATATAATAATTTGATTTGATGCAGTTGCACTGCGAGACTCTACTTTAATTTTATTTTATCTCGGGTTGTGAATTCAATGACCTGATTGAAAAATGGTGAAGAGAATTAGATTAGGCCAAACAAAGTAGACAATCTAGAAATGACCTTTGACATTTATTAATATCATATAGCAAAAAAATAAATTTAAGTACAGACAAATATAATACAAATTATAGGTTATAAAATTTCAAAGAGAGCTGGTGATTTATAAGTAAAAAAAGATTTTAAGTGCACTGTACATACTTACGAAAAAGCAGACACACAAACTTATTAATTTAAAAAAAAGAAAAAACCCACTCGCACGCGCAACACTGTTGTAGTCTATTTCATTGTCTGGTTTATAACGTCACTTTACTTCGAAAAACTTGAAAAGTTCGCCGATCGCAATACTACACACCATTGTCTATGATAATTATTAACTTTCGTAAAAATTTGAATCAGTTTTTCTATACTTCACTGTCTTGTAAAATTCACATTTTAAGACAAAATTACTTACTGAGTAAAGCACACGTCTTACTAATTTGACGTCTTGATGAGAAGTGAGGCTAGCGTGATTCTCCCACCGCTACCTTAATTTGGCGTCTCTTTTCTCTCCACCAATCAGGAACGTCTCCTGACACACAGATGCTAGAAGTTGCATCAGATTCGTTTGGTTGCTTACCAAAGCATTCCTTCTGGATCTTGCATGTGAAAAATCACGTATACCATTTTTCCTGGAATTAGCTTGCAGGTGTTCGTTTCTTATCTCATCTAGACGTTAAGACGCTTCTTTGTCTAACTGCGTCTTAAAACTCGTATAGTTTCCGCGTCTTGAAGTCAGTACATAAACTGTCCATTTTCTCAAACCCTACATTTAAATTTAATATAATAATTAATTTTAATAATTGTCTGCCTTTTAGATTTATTCAAGTTAATAGTGAAATTGACTTTAAATTTTGTCTGCCCTTTTAGTCTATTTCCTTTACGTTAAAAATGCTTCTAATTATTAAGCTCTCTTTCTAAAAAAAAAATCATTTGTAATGTAAATTAAATTAAATTCAAAAATAAAAATGCTCTCTCGAATTAAAATTGACTTATGGTCCTATTCTATATTACTATTGTACTTTGGGAAGCTGGAGATGTTACAACCTCTCCAATCTACCAATGGCAACCTTGGGGTCGGTCTGTCAATTTTCCTCAAGATTTATTAGATCTTTATGATGACAATATGTATTAATAAATTTATGTTTCTTACCGCCATCTTTATCTAATTCTTAGTTTAAGAAATGTGTTACAGCCGTTTCACGATTAATCACATTTTCAAAACACTGCACACAAAAAACACCCACAGTTTACACACAATAATTCTACGTCCATTGGGACGTCGTCAAAAATAGAACAGCACACAAAAATACAGAAAACGCCCGACATATTTACAACTTGTTGACCGCCAACAGAATATATTACAATTAATTATTTAAAATGTTGGACAGCTGATAATCAGGGTTACCAACTGCGAAGAACAGGTTATCCCTACAACTACTAATTATTTCGGTTGTATGGAATTAGTCGTTGTCGGGAAACAGCTGTAACACGTTTCTTAAACTAAAAAATTGGATAACGATGACGGTAAGAAACATAAATTTATTAATTTGAATTACGTTATCCCTAGCTAAATAACTTTAAAACAATATATATGTTATCGCAAATGATTATTACACTTATATTAACATCGTATTATTATATATTTACAATCTCTAATGTACTCATAGCTTGTAGTTGCTCATTTACTCTTTTGTTGAAGGGCAAAACTGTGTACAAATTTCTAGTATCCAAATATGAGTTTTGTTTTAACTGAATAGCTTTTCCAACACATTAACCCCCAGAAAATGATCCTAACCGAGAATTGACAAAAAATAATTGTCCCTTTAATATCCACAAACTGTACCCTCACCATTGTTTTGTCCTTGTAGCTCCGGTTGCGACGCTGTCAACCTAGGCCGACACACCTCACGGGAGAAACCACTAAGGCTCCTGTTTCCCAAGACTCATGTCTCGCCCAAATATCTTTCTTGAAAAGCCCCACAGTCTAATCTTTTCTCCCTATTTAAAAACTCTTGCCACCACTCAGTTTTCCCCCTCTAGTCTTTTTACGCAGATGTTGGTTTACGAAAATATACAACTCTGTGATTACATAACGACCTACTATGTATTACATAATTGTGCTTACAATTGCAATTCTACTGTTGTCAGATTTTTAGGTTTGAATAACAAACATATTGACTCGATCCATTTTGTAACACCATTCGGAACAGATCTTTAGTCAAAACCAAACTAAATTCAATAAACGGTATCAGTTAACTGACACAAACTTTCTCCCAACTTACTGAAGTCAAAATAATATTGTTTTTAATCATTTTATTTTTTACTACTTTTTAGAACAAAACAAAAAAAATAATATTCTACCTACGTCAATCGTATGAAAAAATTATTGTCCCAGGCGGGATTTGATTGCGCGACCTTTGAATTACTGGCCGTGATCGCTACCGTGGTGCTACCCCGTGCGGCTGCCGCCGCGATGCTAGATTGACAACATAAACTTGTTTATTTTTAAACATTTCCCCATAATTATAAAACGCCGAAGTTTTGATAAAAGCGGGTGGTGTCATTTTGTTTGGCATCTTAAGCACTATAAATACTGAAAATTTGATCAAAATCGTTAGAGCCGTTTTTGAGAAATTTGCATTTTTGTCTTTTTTTATGGGTTTTTAGGGGTAAATTACCCTTAAAAATTAAAAATTCCAAAAAATGAAAAAAGCTCCTGGAGATTATTAGGGTTTAGTACCTACATACCAAATTTCATGAAAATCGGACCAATAGTGTCCTCTCTGGTCGTGTATACATACAGACAGACACCACTCTAAAAACACTTTTTTGGGTTAAGAGAGCACCAAAACAAAAAATTCCACTAAAAATATTTTTTTGTTCAGGGAGCACCAACACAGATAATTGCACTAAACAATTTTTTGGGGTTCTGGGAGCACCAAAACAGATAATTCAACTGAAAATTCAAATTCGAACATTTTTACGAAAACAATACTTTCTCCATATACTACGTATAGGGTGGAGAAAGTAAAAACCACAATGAAGGTGGATTGGACAGCCTTTATTAAATCAGGTTAGGCAGGGACATTGTTAAAAACGGTTATGATTAGAACAGATGACCAGAAAATAGGAATGTTAGACAACAAGTAAGGGGTAATAGGATAGAGGTAAGAAATAATAAAACTGAGAAAAGGAAAATCAAGAAAGGGGAAATGTAGTGAGACAGTAATAAATTAGGCCTACTTATTACTGTCAAAAGAAAAATATGGGCCTAATTGAGAATACTAAAGTTAATACAGTGGAACCCCTCTTAACCGGCCTCGGATCAACCGGGCTGTCCCATGGAGCAACAGAGTTTTTTTTTCTCTTACAGATTATATTACTGTAACTGGCCAAAGTGTCAAACGTTGATTGTATGACGGACATTTCCCGGAAAATAAAGCTGGGTGACGGAACTTTAGGTGTGTATTGTGTTTTGGCAGGCAGAACAGGGGAGGGGGAGCGTGAGTTTGATTCCCCTCTTGCTTCCGCTGCAAATGTATTTTTCTTAGAATCAATTGACAAAGCGGCGTCCTTTGTTTCATTTTCTTCATCTACTGCTTTATCGGAACCTTTACTGAATTTCGTGGGAGCAAAATATATAATATTTGTAACATATTGAGCAATATGTTGAGCAGCAAAAGATTCAACGGCATCAGACGTGATGAATGTACGAAAATGGAGAGATTTGGCTTTACAAATCTTTGAAATTTATAGAACGGAAAAAATACAGTAACTGATTTTTTTTAAATGATAGAGGATATGTAATAAATTCGGTTTTCAAAGTTTTTGTAAGTTTAAAACGTTTAATTTGTTGATGTTTGTTTATGTGTGTACATACAATAAAATGAGTTGCAATAACGTCTTATTTGTTTGTTTATTTATGAAATATGTAGGTTATTTCTGAACAAACATTATTTTTTACGGGAACCTCGGATCAACCGGTCAAACAGGTAACCGGCCAGGGAATCGGCCCCGACCATACCGGTTAAAAGGGGTTCCACTGTACTAGGCATTAAAATAAAACAAAATTATCATTTTTTAGAAGTTGAAAATAGTGAGATGTTAATAGGCGAAGAAAATTTTAATGACATTAAAACTCAACCTATTAAAGGGGAAATAAATGTTACAATCATTGGTATGAATTATATATAAGTGTATAGTAGATAAAAGGCAATGGAATTAGATCACGTATTGTGTTAGATGTGTTTCATTAAAGTTAACATGTTGTAAGATTATTTTGTTTAGTGAGGTTAAATTCTAATTGTGTGACGTTTTCTTATCTTAAACGTCATGCATATTTAATTCTGAAATGAAACTTTACCTTTTAATAGTTCAACAGTCTGGGGGCGTCCACCAGATTCCCGTCAGGAATCAAAATATCGCTAGGCTCTAGAGGTACTCCAAAGCATTAGGTATTAATAATCACAGAGACACATTGTTCAAAAGTTAAGATCGAGTTTTACTAGATTTCTAAAATTTCTCCATTTACAGACTCTCTTAATTTAATTCAATTAGACCATTATTATATAACTTGATGAAAAATATTCTTTAAACTTTTCTAATACATGAAATCAAATAAACAAATTCTACTTAATCGACTAACTTTCTATAAACTCTTTAACACCTGAAATTATCCCTTTGTATCTAGATTAACTAATATTAATTTTACTCTTCAAATCTAAGCACTAATTTTCATTTGTATACGCCTCGAACTTAGCTCTTTCAAAATTAATGATTTCAAGCCCTTATTTACATGCACAAGATCAACCCCAATTGCTTTTCAGGTGTTCCTAAATGAACCCTATTCACAGCTAATTCTAATGATCTCACCCCTGCATGTATTATGTTATTTCGTATTATTAAATATGAAAACCTTTCAATTAATTAGATTAATGTTTAGTATATGGTTTTGCCTCTATATTCTTTACCTCGAAATCTGTCTTACAATTATTTAAACAATTTTATTCTACTTACAGTCTCTTTCCTTCCTTTTCTACCCCGCACAAACACTTTATTATTTTCTCTTACTAATATTAATTTATTAATTTCTCTTACTCCCACACGAAACACTTTACATAAATTTATTAATTTCTTTTACTCCCACACAAAACACTTTACATAAATTTATTAATTTCTTTTACTCCCATACACTGAATACACTTTCGAACTCTCGGCTTCACAATCACCTTTCACTAACTGCTTTAATGTTTAAAATGGCGTTGAATTTATCCAAACTCTTTTTAACACGATGTTGTTCCTTTCAAATGCCCACCAAGACTCCTTATTAATTTTCTTCCTCTCCCACCTCTCTTTTTGGAAGCGGGTATTACTTCTTATGTGATTGGTTAATTTTTGAATTTAGACCATTTGATTGGCTGCTCAATTTGCCCGTATTTTGCGGTTTTTTATGCCTGTATTAATTTGTGGATGCATCATCGACAGGTTCCACAGTTTGTTCTAATTTTAGAAACCTGACTCCCGGTTTCCTGTCTGACTTCCTCTTTGCTTACGACCAGAGTTTCGTTTGTTCTTAAAATTTTAATTTATTTCGATCTACTTCTTCTATTGTATTGAATTGTTTTTAATTTATTTTATTTTAAGTGTTTGGGGTAAGTTGTTTACCCCAATCCTTACAATGTGTCTAAAAAAATGTAACTCATAGGTAACTACACTGCAAGCTGAAGCTGCTGCCTTGCGAAAAGAAAATGAAGCCTTACGCGTAAACAGTGCAGACAAGGAAGAGAGAGCCAAAGTTCTCCTGAAGAATGCCAGAAACAGAATCCTGTTGCTGACAGAAGATAAGAAGAACCTGACCAAAGAAATGAACGAGAACAAAGCACGGCTAGAAGCAGCGGATCGTAGTAAAGGTACGATTGTTAAGTATTAATAAATCATCTCATTCTCTCACATTATCTTTACAAATAAAAAATGCAGTAGCTTAAATGAAACTGATAAGACTACAGAGCCCTTCGTAGATTTTAGAAAAGCTTTACGTTTAGCAGATCACAAAGTGCTATTAAAAAAATTCGATCGCGCAGCTGAACCGCTGATGTGAGTTGACCAAATTTACAAAATTAAGGTAATATGTTTTAGGGCTTCAACCGACTAGGCTATTTGGGAAATTGGTCTACTCAGGAAGGTGATGAATAGCTGCCTGGGTGTACAAAATATATTAGTACAATTTGTTTACACCTCAGCTTCCAGCCCTGGCTCACGTGTTGCTTTGTTCAACTCGCAGCGGAAAAACCATTTTATAAGTTTACACCTCGACCTTGCGGCTCGGATTATGTGGACTTCTTCACTCACAGCGATTGTGTGGATTTAAACTGGTTACTTTTATAGTATTTTACATTTTGATAAATTTTGGGGGATCCAGATGTGCTATGAGATCGCTTAAGAAGACAAAATGTGCAAAACAATCTCCTATATTTATTTTTTTTAAATAAAACACCAAAAAAGTTTAATTTTAGTACGAAAAGTATTAAATTTTGTTTAATTCCTGTCAAAAAAACGTGCTTCCAGTTGTTTGATTTTGTTTGCTAATAAACTCGTCGGAGCGACTTGTAAAACCAACGTGTGGACCAAATCGACGTAAGATGCGGCCATTGTGGCGACAAATTCACACTGATTAAATTATGCCTTTGAACCACAAAAATAAGGAACAAAAAACAATAACTGAACATCCTAACGAAAAAGCTATGTTAATGAACTACCTTGATGTACATTGCGATGACATAGTCATCCTCAGATGTCTTATTTTACACTACCGACTACTGAATTACAATATTAAGGTTTATTCAGCTCTCCCCACTCCTCGCCAGTTACGTGTCTTGGTGGGGGATGGAAGGCGCGACGTTATCTGCTACGAACAACGAAAATTAAACATAGGTGTACAGTAGAGCGTCGATAATCCGAAACGTCAAAAATCCAAACGCGTTCTGAGGCAAAAATTTCGTTTTCGTAAATTACATTATTGCGTCGTTAAAAATTTCACAAAAATCTTCATCGCAGTTTGACATTATTATCTCTTATTAAACACTTCTTAATACCTGCTCTCACAGCAGACTCTGTCAGTATTTTGACTGTCACGCTAATAAGCTGCTTTAGCGTTAGCAGTAAACATACTGTTTATTCATTTCTCGTTGTGTAATCATTATAACAGTGTGTCGTACACACAGTAGTGTACTATTTATACAGTTTTTTTTTTTTTCGTTTGTGTTAACTATAATGTACAAGTGAACTTTTAAGTATTGTAATTGAAAGTTACAAGTGTAATCATGTTGGCCCTACTGTGTACATGCAGGTTCTTCTAAATCATAATATATAAGTAGTCTTACATACTGTATTGTAATTACATTACCTCTTGTACTGTTTAACCACTTTAATCGATAGAAGGGCATATATTTTAGCCTAAATGGCTTTTTCTTGGTTTTTTTCAAAAATCCGAACCCCCTCGGTCCCAATTAGTTCGGATTTTCGATGCTCTACTGTATTAAAGAACCATACCATTTTAAACTATTAGGACTAACAAAAAATATTTAAAAAAAGAACAAGACTTTAGAACAGAGTAAAACTTAATGTTGTAGTTAAGTCGTCAGGAGTGTAAAGATTTGACTTACACCCATTTAAAAATTTTAATGTTAATAAATAAACAAAAGAATGTGCAAATATTTCTCCACTGCTAGTGTAGAAAATGTGCAAAACACAAATATATAGATGCCTAAGCAAAAGAATATCAAGAATTTTAATCTAAACATTGGAAAAGAGTGTTCAGTTTTCTGAACACTGCCTTACAATTCCCTCTGTGCTACTATAGCTGACTCAAGAGTAGTTGGACACAGCAATATAAGTCATACTACATATTCTATTAAATGCTATGATTTGTGACTGAAACTAAGTTTAGTACATATTGGCCAGATATTTACAACTCTGGTATCTTCCTAGTCTGCCTTTGAGAACTGTCTGTTAAACCATTCAAGGTTGTAGGAATGCGACTCTGTAATACTAATTCTTTGTCCTTTTCTAATTTATATTAGAGGTCTTAAACTGTTTTCTCATAATATAAGGAAACCGGTAATTTGTTAAATAATTGAGTTTTTTTTTGTTGTTGTCCTGTTGTGGTAGAAGCGGACGCAAAACTGAGAAGAGTTGAGAAGGAAAAAGCAGATCTGGTCGCAGAAAAAGAACGATTAGTGAGAGAAGTAGAAATGCTTACTCAAAGGGTTAACTTGTTGCAGAGACAACTTGATAAACAACAGGTTTGTAATATACAAGCATGATCGATAAAATAGAGCAGGACTGTTTTTAACTCATAATTAGTTGTATGTAACCATATAAGACCATGAAGATAGTTAACAAATATTTCCAAGTTTGGCACCAGAATCACTTTAAAAATACTTTTGAAATTGTTTTTCGTTTACCAAACCTTTTTCTGTTTTTGCTTGCTATGTTAATCAATTTGGTATGTATAAAAAGGAATTCAATTTATTTGTTAAAAGAATAAACTAATGAGTAATGACTCAACTATACGAGGTGTGATAAAAACATACTGTGAATAATTTTACAAGGCTTGTCCAGAAAGTAAGTACCGTTTCGTTCTACCGCCGGCACAGCGCTAGCGACGATGTTCCGCGCATGCGCTCTAGTCTCCTTGGTTCATTGTTGAACAGCTGACGCAATTACGGCAAAGTTTTATTGTGTTTACATTAGTTAGTGTGCACTCAAAATGTTAAAAACAATTTCTGATCCCGCGAACTGTGACGTGCGTTCTGTAATACGATTTTTTAACGCAAGGAACATGAAACCTGCTGAAATTCATCGCCAACTTACAGAAGTCTATGGACAAAAAGTTATCAGTGATGATATGGTAAGAAAATGGTTTCGGCAATTCAGTGATGAGCGAACTAATGTTCATGACGAGGCTCGTAGCGTTAGGCCATCGGTTGTGAGCGATGAATTGGTTGAAAAAGTGAATGCTTCACCATAAGAATGCTTTCTGATGAATCCCACAAATTTCAAAATCTCTTTTACATGAGATTGTGGTTAATCGCTTGAATTATCGCAAGTTGTGTTCCCGTTGGGTTCCGAAAATGCTTACGGATGAACACAAAAACAAGCGACTTGGCAGTGCATTGACTTTTCTCATCCGTTACAGTGATGGAGGAGACGAATTCTTAAACAAGATTGTTACAGGTGATGAAACTTGGGTTTGTCATGTCACTCCAGAGTCCAAACAACAGTCAATGGAGTGGAGACACTCACGATCCCCCAAGAAACAAAAGTTCAAAACAACTTTGTCGACAAGAAAAATCATGTGCACTGTGTTCTGGGACAGAAGAATCTGCTTGTTGATTTTCTACCCAGAGGGGAAACAATCAATGCGGAACAATATTGTGAAACACTGAGAAAACTTCGGCGTACGATTCAGAACAAAAGACGTGGAATGCTTAGTGAAGGCATTGTGTTGATCCATGACAACGCACGTCCCCATTCTGCTGGTGCCACTCAAAACCTTATTCAAGAATTTGGTTGGTAACAATTTGACCATCCGCCGTACAGCCTTGATCTGGCACCTTCTTATTTCCACTTGTTTTTGCACTTGAAGCGAGATTTCAGAGGGTGCCGCTTTGACAGCGATGAAGACGGTGTTCGGCAATGGCTCTCGTCAGTGGTGGCATCTTTCTTTGAAGAGGGTATAGAAAAGTTGGTTCCTAGCTACGACAAATGTTTTAAACTATTTTGGAAACTATGTAGAAAAATAGTTTAAGATATCCTCTTTCTTGTAGAAATAAATTTTGTTGAAAAAAAAATTGTCTGTATATTTTTTTCCAAAACGGTACTTACTTTCTGGACAAGCCTCGTATTACAAAAAAATAATCCTCTCCTTCAAAGTACTGTCTTTGGCTAGTGATGCACTTTTCCCAACTTTGAATCCATCTCGGGTCGTGGCTATCTCAGTGTCGGTAATTGTGGCAATTTTATTTCTGGGAAGAGCCGGAAGTCTCGTGGTGCTCAGTCTGGTGAGTAAAGCGGGAGCGGACAGACTGGAACTTTTTCCGATCAAAAACTTGCGAATCAAAACTGGCTTGTGGGACATCGTGATGAAGAAGGAAGCCATTTTTCTGATCTCTTTCTTCGCACATTGTTTCGCAAACGTTGTCGTAAAATTCAGAGTTTACAGTTGTTCTCCTTGGAAGGACACTGATCATACATTCCCTCGCTATCGAAAAAAAAAAACATGACCTTGATGTTCAACTTTGACTGATGTGCTTTTTTACACCAAGGGAAGTTACTGGATTTCCATTGAGTACTCTGAATGTTCATAAGCCCAACTTCCATCTCCGGTTACAATTTCGGCCAAGAAGTACGGATCTGCAAGAAGACGATCCTTCAGTTCTGTGCCATCTGAGTCACGATTTTCCTTCTGTTCACCGGTCAAAAGTCTGGGAACAAATTTTGCGCCCACTCAATTATCGGTTAAAATGCTTTGCACCGTACAAGATGTCGAGTTTTTTGGTAAGCTCTCGAATTGTCATTCGCCTGTTTGGACGTACAAGTTTTGCAAGTTTTCATCTGTTTTTGAGGTCGAAAGACGTCCCGACCGTTCCTGGTCTTCAACCGACTCATTTCCGCTTTCAATACTTTAGAGATTTTACATCTAAATTACATGTGATAAACACTGATTGGTGTATTTGATCACACTGTTTTGAATAGTTTTCACCATGACCTAATCACTGACTCTTGGATTTATTCAAAAGTTTTTATTAATTTGAATGTTTGGAGCTGTTGACAGATTCAGCCAGTATAGTTGTGGCGATTCAATAAGCAAAGGTTCTGACTGCCATGGATTTGAACCATCTAATAACTTTTTCAAGTTATTCTATTCTCTGTCTTTTACTAATCCTATCAGAATGATAAAAGGAATTTAAAGAAAAAAGGGGGAAACAATTTTTAATGTAAAAGAAGAAATGTGCTCAGTTAAGTGAAAGTTGTTTCTTTATTTGACAGTGTACCGGTACACAATTTTAACAGTAAATATTTACACTTTGTTTATTTCTTGCTTCATATTGACCTGCTTGGAATTTAGACCTTAAGGGGGGGGGGGGGGAGAGGACGTCCCTATTCTGCGCATGTTAATTTTACAAACTTTAGGTACATTTATTTTGGAAACTAAAAAAGCTACAACCATGATTTCTTTTCATGCAAAGAGTACACATTTGTGAACATCCCCTAAAACTTTAATTAAAATATGTTTATAATACATTGTGTAGGTAATTTATTATGTATTTGTAAAAAGAAATGTTGTATAACTTTTTGTCAAGATAGAACAAGAAAAGTAGAAACACTCTTAGAAATACATTGATCTTTATACATAAAAATTTCAGCCTTCTACCGTTTGCAGTTTCTGAGAGACTTGTACCTTTGTATGTGAAAAAAAAGTTTCCGGGGAAACTTGTGTAAAATCTTAACCCTCAAAGTGCTGAGCTCAAATTCACACTCAATTTTAGGGCGTCGTGCAAACATATTTTGAAAAATTCATAATAAATACAAATTTGGATTTATATGTCAATGTGTTCAGAAAAGATTTACGTACTATTATCCAGTAGTTGTATAATGGATAATAAATCACAATGGAAACTTAAATGTCACTTAAATGTTGAACTTTAGAGGCTGATCACATTCACTAAATTCGCTCAATTAAAATTTCAAGATGTACAAAATGTTTACAGTTTTATTATAAACACAAAATATATGCAACAATAAACACTTTGAAGAAAAAAAAATAACACGTTCAGGTAAACATATCTAAGCATATTTCATATTTCAAACGTAATCAAAACACAGTGTACAACTGACAATATTGCCGTCTGCTTCTTTTTTCTTCCAACGAAGACAAATTCGCACTGCCTACGATGTAGAGAATTCAATTTACTTTCATTCTATGTGAAGTGCAAGTTAGTCGGGTAAAAATGTAGCTTCGATGTATCGATTTTACAAATCGTCTAATTGCGAGACGATAGAACTTCGAGGGTTAAATTAATTTGGATCTATAAAAGGGTCTAAATATACCAGTGTTTAAAATAACCATATCAGCTGAATGGCTAAGCTCTTCTTTGTGTATTACAGGGCTCTAAACCGTCGACAAGTTCAGGACTTACGGAGAAGAGTAATGTGGAACCTCCAACTGCCAACATCAAACCCATGGCAGGGCCTTCCACTTCTGGTAGCAAACAGCAAGCGGTGAGTTTATTGAATCACTTTTGAAATACAATACTGGAAAATCTTTCTTCTGGTTTGTTTTTTTTTTTATATTTTCTTCTATTCATTGTTAAGGACACATTCTTTAACTTATTTGGATTCGCATTCATTTACAGTGGACATTACCGTATTTCAATATCTAAATAAGCAGCTTGAATTGTTAAAGATAATAAAAATGTACTCTTTGTGAAAATATAAATCTAAAATAAATATTATCCAAACAGCACGCCAAAAACTAATTGCAAACATTTCAGAACCTATAAAAACATCACAGAGCTACTTTTAGATAAGGATCTAGTTTTAGGTAGTGCTGAAATAGTAAAGAATTCTCTGTTTTAATTTCTTGAATGCTTGTTTTAGTCTGAATAAATATTATTTTCTGTTCATTAAAGGTTTGCGTTCGACTAATTTTATCATTTAAGAAGTTAAAGTATAGTTGGTCTTTAAATCATATCGAAGGGGTTTTGAATCGGGGTCGCTTAAACATGAATATAGCCTTCAATTACAAAACATCAACAGTTCATGATGATGAATACTATTTGCTTAGTATTAAAGGCCCACCAAGTTTCTGTAAAATTTCTTTGTAATGAGATTGTCACACTCGCGTTTTGACAGCAAATTCTATACTTTACAATAATTAAGTTAAATAGAATCTATTATTTGATTTTAACAATTATAAGAGCAACTGATCAAAACACTACTTGAAGTTATGTTTTGGGGAAATTCGGCAAACAGGTTTTTACTGTCCAGAAAAGAATGATAAAGCTTATTTTCAAAAGTTGTGAATCACGTTGAACTTTTAAAGTGAAGTCTTCACCGAGCCTTTTGGATGAGGTAAAATATACGAACTCGCAATATGCTTCTTAAAATAATACACTTTGTGTCCAAGATTTGATCAATGATTTCTTCTTCATTGTCTTACACACGTGCTAATATAAACCAGAAGTTTAATGTAACAGCTGATCGTAAAAGAAGAAAAATAAAAAAAATAAAATATGCAGTGGTAAATTCAAAGCTTCAGCTCAACAGGATTTAGTCACGTCACACTGCCGATGAAATGGACATTACACTTAATAATTTTGTAAGTTGAGTTAAATTACTTGGTGAAACCTCTAAAATGGGCATAGTGCTTTATCATTTTTTTTTAAATGTCTAAATTTGCTAACTTAGTTGGTATGGTAATAAATGTAAATGCCTTAAAGGAAACATGTGGTTCCTTCAGTATAGGCCTAACCTAAAATTATGTTGTTCAACTTCTAATACAAATTAGCTGTTTAACAGCAGATATTAAAATAATACAGTAAGCCTTCCTTGAAGATTTTCAAGAAACTAGTGTTGGTTCAGTACAGAAGTGAAAACTGTCATGAATATAAATTGTTCGTTATATTGGTTTAATTTGAAATTTGATCATTATTTTTATCTTGTCCCATTTAAAATTGAAACGTAAAAATCGAAATACATAAACATAATTGTCTGTAGTCTATAAAGCTTATTTTCAAAAGTTGCGAATCACGTAGAACTTTTTTTAAACATTCTACAATTTTTGATAATTTACAGCAATGCCATAGTATTGTAAATGGGGTAAAGATTTACTTAGTTATCCTTCTCAAAGTACAACTGCTATTGAGAAGTCGCTGTTTCAAAAACAGATCTTTACTGACTTCAACTTTAGATCTAGTGCGATCAAAGCTTTCTATTTTAAGTATTCTATAGTAGCGTAATCTTTGTTCACAGAGTCAACATTCAGTAACTGTGACTCCATGGAGAGGGGGAGGAGGTGAAACACCTTTCGCCAGCATTCGACCAATGTCGTTACAGTCCCGCACGGTTGCAGTGTTACCAACAACAAACCAGAGGTAAATTTTCACATTCTGTTTTATCTTTTGGATAGTATTTGGTTTTTCTGTAAAATAAAGAAGGCTGAAATTTAGTGACTCACAGAAACTACAAGTGTATAATATAGGTATTGATTGATAAACTATTTTCCCTCAGTGTAACATAAATGTATATGTATATATTTACAGTTTATAAATTCTTAGCTTAGTTGGTTAGTTGCTGATACTAAATTGTTATTTTAAGTAAGAGTATACTTTTAAAATATGAATTATGGTTTAGATCAGGGCTGTCCAACATGAGGCCCGGTGGGCTGCATGCGTCCCGCAACGACATATTTTGCGTCCTGCAAGGCAAAGAATATATAAATATGCGTAAAAAACAAAAATATACAAAGCGAGTTATTTCTACACCATCAATGAAATAAAATAAAATAATATAATATAAGTGTGATGC
>JAGFPH010017390.1:6953-17753 GCA_018207615.1 Philaenus spumarius | reverse complement strand
TACAGGCAGCAAACTCCTAAATCCAGCCCTGTTTGTAACAGCAAGTTGTAACATGATGTGTATTATGATGCTATTCTTTATTGATCAAACTTCAGGTTTAATAATTAGTAAGCTACAAAAAATACTATAGTAGCCAGGATGAAAGAATGCATTTATAATAGATTATTCACCTGGATTTATTTTTAAATCACAGAATATATTTATTTACATTTTTTTGTAGCTGTCTGTATTGGACCAAGAGGTAAGATTTATATATATATATTGTTTATTTTTATATATATTTTTGTAATTAAAATAACTTTCATAACTTAATAACAAGAATAACTTTTGTCTGATCTGCATGTTTGGATTTGTATCGATATTAACTTTGATGTGTAAAAAAACACTAACATTACCAGTAAACCTTTTCAATAACATGAAATAAACTTTAAAAATTTTAATAATTTTTGGTGTATGTAGTTTTTTTGGAGTTTAGTAAACAGGTGATCAGGTAATAAAATAATTGCGAAAGAATAATTACATTTCACTGGATTTATTTGTTGACATTGATACTTAATATTTTTATTGTTTTGCTTTAAATTCAATGAATATCAAAAAACTACTTGTTAATATACAGTTATAGCAAACATTATAATATGTTTTCCAACCTTAGGCCAAGACAGCCAATCAATACAATTATGAAAGAATTAAAGTGACTAAATTCAACTTTCTGACACTAAATAAACACCTGCATTTAATAACAAACTTTTCTATGCTTTCTTTAGAAATCACTTAAACCATTGTTATTGGATCCTTCGTCATTTGCTACAGAATGGTTAAAGAAACACTTGTCAGAGAAAAATGTAGAAGTAACGACACAGACAAGCCCTAGATTTAATACTACCTTGGATTTAGCTATCAGGTAGGTTTTTCAGGATGAACAAAGATTTTTTTAATATAGTGTAATTTCTATAGTCAATATATTATATAGTATAATGAATGTAAGCGTGGTTTGTCAATGTGTGCCGCTATAATTCCATAACTCTCCCTTGCATCCCCATGGGGATTATTTGGTATGGTAGCCCTTCATCCCCAGCCGCGAAGAAAATATATGTAAATTGCATTACTGTATGTAGTCCTTCACCCTTTAAGTGTGTATAAAGTTCCTTTAACCCCTCATTATTTTTGTTATTGAAAATAAGTAAACAAAACTTTGTATACATCTTGTTGTTGCATAACAGGAAATTTTTTTTGACATATCTGATCCTCTATGATTTTGGGGGGCAAGGAGGGTTAAAAATGTCAAATACACAGGTAGGTCATGTAATACACCATTGAAAAGCATATTAAAAGGGAAACATAATGGCGCAAACTAGAGCTTAATATCTTGTTTCGTTTCAACGTAATGGGTAATCAAAATTCTGGAAAATAACATTACAATCTACTTATTCCTAATATTAACAAATTAATAACCTGCTTTGATGTTATGATAACAATATCATTTTTCAAGAACTTTGATTGTCCATTACTTTGAAACGAAGCAAGATACTAAGCTCTAGTTTGCGCCATTCTGTTTCTCTTTTCATAAGCTTTTCAATGGCGTATTACATCACCTACCTTTATATATAAAATTTTTAACCCCCCTTGCCCCCTCAAGCCTCCCAAATTCGTAAAGGTTCAGTTATGTCAAAATATTTGTCCTGTTGTGCAACAGAAGATATAATATACAAAGTTTTGTTATCTTATTTGTTAACTTATTTTCAATAACAAAAATAATAAATGGGGTTAAAGGGACTTTATGAGCATTTTGTATACAGTAAGTACAGCTAATTGCAATTGAATAGTAATGACATTCTAGAACAATGTAACACTAACAGCCATGTAACAGGAATACTCATGATGATAATAAATTAATAATTTCCCATAATGACTAAAGCATAGAGGTTTGGTCTGAATAAAGTGAAAGACGCAATATATTTAATGATAAACATTTGTAATTCTCATATACATATACAAATTCTTTTGTGACGCAAATAGTTAAAGTAAAATCATTTAAATAAAAATAAATAAAGTAAAAGGCAGACTATTAGTAAATAAAGTAAAAAGCAGACTTAAGGTATATTAATCAACAAAAAGATATAACGTGTATGAATTGTATAAAAGTTGTTGACAATCGAAAATAAGTGCGTATTGTAGAACGAACGGTTAAAAGGGACAAATAAATGATTGCACAACAGACAATTTAATAAACAAAGAACAGTTTAAACACATGTAAAGAAGTCAGTATATATATCAGTGTATATAACAAAGCACATCATAATATCGGCATATGTGTCGGAACGCAGGACAAACATAAATTTAATTACAACAAGAAAAGAAGTTGTTCTGATACATAAGGCCGTGTACGGCTTCGTCTACGTGAGAAAAGGACGGACTAAGATGGCGTGAGACGTTCTACGTCTAGTAAAGCGTGGGAGGTGCAATTTTACCACAAAAATGTAGTTTTTCTTAAAGTTTGATCATTGAAAACAGTGTGAAAGTAAAGTAGAGGAGTGTCGGTGTTGAGACGAGCTTGGACGACAACATACATTTTGTATCTTCGACGAGAAGTCGACTAAAAGATTTGTGCCATGTGCTTCGATAAAGTGCGCATTGCGAAATAGAGTGTGCTTCATGTTTTGTGCGATCATAAAGAAATCCTAGGTAAAAACAGTGAAATATACAGTTCAGTAAGTAGCAATGGCCATAGGACATAAGTATTTCAGTCTGCAATCTTAAAATTTTGTTTATTTTAACAAATAGCCTAATTTGATTCTATTGCGTCATACATCTAGAATAGGCTTAACTATAGTTTGTACAGATTTTTGTAAAATTGACTTGTTTGTTTTTGTAATGCTGATATATTCAGTTGTAAATAATAACTTCTTAATAATGTCTGAGTAAAGAATCAGTTGTTCCGCTACAATGTCTTGGATTCCTTTATTTAGCCACGCACATCCACTAGCTTGTACTTTACAGCCAAAGACTCAGCCCTGAGAAAGTAAAATTAATATATTGAATCATTAATAGTAATTATAGATAGATAGGTGCTGATAGAGCATAAATAAAGTTATATGTGGATTATTAATTTTTTTTAAGAGTTGAACGAAGGTGATGTTAAGGTTTTTATAAAGGAGATGATTTTTAAGGTGTAAGGTGAGTTGTAGTTTAAGGTGTAAGGTGATTTAAGGTGAAGTTGTGGGTTAAGGTGTAAGGTGGAGTACTACGTTGGAGTTGAGGTGAGATACATGATGTATACATTTTTTATTATGGAGGTAAAGGAGTAAGAGATGTTACTTGGTGACTTAAGAAGTATTATGAGCGACGATTTATTGTTTTAAAAGGTAAATAAATAACTGAAGTGAAGGAGAGGTGATAATAATTATAAAATAATCCACATATAGCGTTTTTATTTATTTTTGAGCATATTTTTTTTATTTTTGAAATTTTCCGAACCCCATTTTTTTTTTTAACAGTTTAAAAAAAAAAAAAAAAAAATTGACAGTTTATATTTTTATATTTATATTTTTATTTTTGTAACGCTTATCGTTACAACAAAACACATCAGCTGTTGTGTTTTCATTAAAAGAAAAATGCTATAATAATTATTATTGAATGGTTTTTATAAAAATTACATAAATAAATATCAATAGACGGAATATGAAGTGTTATTAAACAGTAATAAAATAATATTGTAATTATTATAGTGCTCCTGTATGTTTCATGCTCTTAAATTTGTTTTCACATTTAGGTTTGGGAAAGTATTGATAGTTCAAGATGTGGACTATGTCGATCCTGTTCTGTTTCCAGTTCTCAGAGGTGACATCAATCATCAAGGTAAATTAATTTATCTTCTTCCATTACTTACATTTGAATTAATTTTAAAATTATCCAAAACACACTAGGGGCTCCGCCCCTGCTTGCTTCGCTCACCAGCCCAGGCGGCAACCCATGGTGAAGCCAATGCAAATAGATTGTTGTATATTCTGATATTTTCACGGAAGTGACGATCGAGTGGTGACCTATACATAGATAATGTATGACAGAGATTGTAATAGACACGACCAGCCCCAATAATTCGAATTGCGGCATGCGTTGTAATTACACCATTTACATTTAAATACAGTAGAATCCCGTTAATCCGAACTAATTGGGACCGAACACTGTTCGTATTAGTGGGAATTCGGAATAGGCGGATTTCATAAATAATATCAACATATTGGCAAGTTAACGGGTAAATAATGTGCGGGGACATCTGCCAACGGCAGCTCTATACAGCTTTGTTCGGCTTGTGAACAGGTTCAGTGAAAGTCGGAAAGGAAATGCATTTCCTTCGATGACTCATAGCACCGAGACATTACCTACCCCTCTCCCTCCCGCGTTTAAAACATATTTATGAATTACTGCACTGAGCACTACAGTAAAGACCACGAAAGAATACCGTTGAGAGACGGGCTTGAGTACACAGAGACCTTGAACGCTCCAATCGCCTTAGTGCGACGTTGTCACGTTCTTCCCACCTTTCTAACTGAACGCGACTGACTCAATAATTCTTTAAACTGTGCGCTCAAGCCTCGAGCGGTAAATACCAGGAGTGTTCGAGACTAGTAGATATGGCAACGCTGCGCGTCCATCCTATTGGCCGCCACACAACGGTATTCTTCAGTGGTCTTTAATATAGTCTAGTCTTATCTAGTTCATTGTTTACTCTAGGGGAGTTTGATAAACTGTGTGCGCTTATTGCAAATTTATTGTAAATCTTTGTTCCGTGAGTGTTGAGTTACTTTACCGAGTCACTGTGCCTTTTTTATTTGTTCGTAGTCCTCGACGTCAACTGTTAAACATTTAACATGGCAAGTAAACGAAGTCATGCTTCGTGTACTTTAAAAGAAAAACTTGAAGTGTTAAAAAGATTGGACGATGGTGAAAGTGCTACTAAATTAACATGAATGTCTTTTTAATTTCGCCTGTTTCTTAAGTTTAATAAATAGGTATTTTTTCTGAATTCTGTTTGGCATAGGCGGCTTTTCGGATTAGCGGGACTCTACCGTAGTAAACAATCAATATTTCAAATAATTTTTTGTTTAAGGAAACAACATAATATGTTACACCAGATGGTTGACTTATAATACAGTAAGGATTTTGTTTGCTTTTACCTAATCTAAAAAAACTGTAAGTTAGTGGTGAAGAAATCTAAATTCGCCTGATTCTAAATTTGCCAAATAAGTGCCCAAATGAACATTTTTTCCGTTCATTGTAGGCCTAACCTAATATTACGTTAAGTTGTTGATTCAAATCATCCGTTTTATTTATAATATACACCGTAACAACAGTGATGTTTGAACTGAATTATAAAACAGTAAGCATGTTTCATTGATTTTTGTTTGTTTTGCTTGCTAACCGAACCTAAAAAAGCTGTTGGTTTTGAAGAATAGTAAACTGATTCTAAATTTGCTAATTTTGTTGCTATGGTAATGAATGTGAACCGACATGTGTTGCTAAGGTTTTGTTCCAAACAGCTGTTTTATCCGAATTTTTACTACTTTTACGCTTTAAAATAAAATTTTTGCAAAATCCATTCTCAGCGTGCTTCTAAATGACCCCAAGAATATACCTTTAAATTTCCGTATCCGTATCTTAAGTAGTTTTTGTTCTACCTTGATTGTATGTCATTCAGAAATAGAATGATATCTGTAAAACACATATAATGTAACATACTTCGAACACACAGCTGAACCGCTGATTTGAGTTGAGCAAATTTCCAAAATTAAGTTTATAGGTATGTGTTTTAGAGTTTGAACCAACAATTTGGGAAATAGGTTTATTCACGACGGTGCTGAATAGCTGAAAATGGTTCACACGCCATTCCGCATATTGGGAGTATCTTCAACACACAAAACATTGCATCCAACCCCACGGTAGAATACACCACATGGCTTTGAACCGGGTACTTCTATGTTATTTTACGTTTTGATCGATTTTGGGGGAACCAAGCAAGCTATAAGGTTGCGTAAAAAAACAAAATGTGCACAATAACATCCTACATATATTTGTAGAAAAAACTCAAAAATAAATTCATTCTCATAGGAAAAATCTAAAAAACAGTTACTTCCAAACAAAAATGTGCTTCCGATTGTTGGATTTTTTTGGCTAACGAACTCGTCCGAGCGACGTAGGCAGCCAACATGTGTACCAAATTTGAACCAAATCGGACTTAAATGCGGCTGCTAGAGTGTGAACACATAATATATACATCTTTGAAGTTAGGGCAAAAGGGCTTTATAAAGTCAGAGATTGTTAAATTTATTGTACGAATAAAATATATATTGTTTATGATTTCAATGGTTACGCGGTCAAACTTCAATGGTAAAAAAGTCAAAGTTAAAAAAACCCAAATTTTTGCGGTTTAAAAAAATATATATACATATGTGTCTTATTAAAATTACGCAAAACATCATTGCCAGAGACCAGATAACTAGTAATATCCCGTCAGGTTTGAAACGAGCCAACCACCGTTTGCTTTACGTCCACCCTCCTACCCTCAAACCAAAGAATTGAAAAGTTACCCGGACTAGCCGACTTCTCCTGTAAAGTTAACAATTTCTGACTTAATCCCTTTTGCCCTAACTTCAAAGACATTTATATGTATGATTTTCAATGACACCCCAAAACGTGTTCTGGGGACCATGATCGGTGCTCATTTGCTACTCCCAACCTTGGGTCTTACCATAAGGGCCACTGCAATAGCTCATTTCTCCTATGGAAATTCGCTAAAAAGCGATTTGATTTTTACAGATGTCAGAAACACATTTCAACTGTTTATGACTACGAGGAACGTTCAAGCTTATATAGAACCTCATGTGGATTCTGTAATCTCTAAAGTTAATTTTACCACTACTGCAGCAGGACTGTCACAACAAGTGAGTTCAAATTATTGCTATATACTTCTAGAAACTATTTCATTTCAAGGGTCAATGTAACAAGGGTCATCATAATGGGTATAGATAAAAGGCACTTACAAAAAATATAAAATTTTAATTAAATAATAATAAATAAGTAGAAATAATATATCTCACTCACCAAAAATAAACAATTTCACTACAGTGACACTCCTAGAACAATTATTTATACCCATTCAAACAATTTATAGCATAACTATTTTATTTATAAATATAAATACTGTTATACACTGTACAAAGATACAACACAAACCATCATAAATACTCTCTAAATTCCAGAAATAGTTGCAACGATATTTCATGGTATTCAAACAATATAAAACTCATCTCGTACCTACTTACTTTATGTACTTGGAAAAAAAAGAAAGAGCAGACAGTATTTACAAAAAAAAAAAAAAAAAAAAAAATGCTTGTACTTGCAAGCTTTCGTGGAATATCACTTTTCATAGCACAAACTTCTTGTAACTTTACTGATGTCACTTTAAGCGTTTTAAATTATTCCACTTTTACACAACACAGGGCGACTTTACGATATTTTAGTTTCTCTCTTCGAACCTATCCATCACCATTTCAAAATTAAACACCTCCAAACACTTAAAACTGTTGAAATATTTCATCTTTGCGAACACGTCGATAATTGAATTGTAATTATTATTAAATTTGAATACACTTCGTGTACCTCCAATACATGTAACTAACTTTTACTGATTTGAAAAAATTATTTCGTTCACCGAATTCGTTCCCATGTAAAACTCCAGTTTCCGGTGTTCTAGTACCTACATTCGATACGCCCTGACAGGGGCCTTCCAGAGTCTTCTTCAGCCCCTACATATGTTTGTTCTAGAAAATTTTATTAAGCTGGTTTCCGGTTTGTTATTTGTTACGCTGCATACTATTGATTTAAAAAACAGTGCCAATTCCATTCATTTCTACATTGTTCAAATTGTTTTCAGTTAATATTATTCAAATTATCTATCTGCCTTTTAAATTATTTAATCTAATTATCTGTCTACCTTTTAAATTCTGTAATTTATTCAACAACATATTTCACTGTAATGACCATTAACAATAATAATAATAATAAAAAAAATATTTTCTCAATTTTATACCCATTCAGAAAATTCCATATGTTACAAAAGCTCTGAATGAGCTTTCTCACTTTCACTTATAATACTCTGTTAGCTTCAAGCAAAACCAAAGAAATACTTCACTTCGATTTTGTGCTATCCGTCTGCTCCCACCCCAGCCTTTGCTGCCCTCTCACATCACCATCCTCGCCATCAGGGCTAACTCTTAACTTACTACTTTTAATCTAACCTGCACTCTTTTACTATACTTGCAGTTTTGTTATTTTGGGATAGGGTCCTTAGTTTAAAATATGTATTTAAGCAACCTTAAATTTTCATAAACAATTTTTTTCCTTGAAAAACATAGTATTATTTATTTTTAGGTTGTAAAGGGACCCAGGGAGAAGTGCCCTCTCTTATAGGTTCGCCACTGCTCACGGTTGCAATAAGTGTTAATCTAAGATACTACGCCTTCTCCAACGTTATGTCCAAGGCCTGATTTTCTACTTAGTCATGTTGGTTTCACCACCAATTCTGATCTTAGAATGTCACATCAAACTGTTCCAGGCTAAATTTGGCTTAAATTAATTAAGAACCTTGGAATTTCAAAGATGCAGGACTGTACGGAACTTATTAATCTTCGTAAAATTTGTAAGTTTTTGTTTTGTTTTCAGTTAGTTCAATGTGCCCTGCGCCAGGAAAAACCAGAGCTGGAAGTGAGGCGAAGGGATCTTTTGCGACAGGAAGAAGAGTTGAAGATGTCCTTGGATCAGCTGCAAGAGAACGTGCTGCATCAGCTGGCCAACGCACAAGGAGATATTCTGCAAAACAAAGTAAGCAAAGATTGTTTGTCGTTGAAAATTCCAATCTGATGTCTAATGTCTTTGTGCAATATATAGTTTACCTTATACAGTAGTCGGAGCAATTCTTGATATTTTTGTAGTTACACTACAGCGCTGTTTCGCCGTTCACAACCGGCTTCGTCAGGTGTAGGACTCAACACTTAAATAAAACAATACTGTAATACATGTGAGTTTCAGGGTTTTTAAACATCAAAATAGTAGTATAACGTAAAAAGGGTCATAAGGTAAATTTTGGACATTAGCCTAATTTAAAAGATTTAGTTATTTCATAATATTAATGAACATAGAAATTCAAAGGGAAATGCAGACATTAATTGATAATAAATCTTACATAATATTAACTTCATGTTTAAATTCAGTTTTGTTTAAATATTTAAATTATGTTTCATGATGTGTCAAAATATGAAAAAACATTTAAAAGATATTGGAGGGTTTGAAGCTATGGTCCACTAAGTTTTTAGACAGTGATGAATAAATATCGAAAGACTATTTCAGACATTGTAAGAAATAAACTTGATAGATTATGTTGGAAGCCTGTGTGATTCATCTATGATAGAGACAGAATTTTTGTCCGAGATGTTGGCAACATTCAAAGGTAGTCGTAGGGGAACATATTTAAGGACCCCTGGAAAACAGCTTCTCATTGGTAACCTGGAGAACAGCTTCCCATTGGTCTCCTGGTTTGTATGACGTAACATGGCGTGATCGGAACAAAGAACGAGGAAGAAGGAGACTTCTTCCCACTTGCAACAGTATTCCAGTACAGAGCAGACATGTTTTGCGGTTAGTCCAGCGAAATGTTTTAACAAGTGCTTATTTGCGGTAGTTAAAGTACAACTACCGTTTAAATATGTTTAAAGAGGAGTAAAGACAGTGCCGTATATCGTACGATAACGAAAATGTGAAAATTGTTCGCAAATTGTCTCAAAAATATCAACTTTGAAAGTATGCGTAATCGCGTGGCGTGGCTTCAGAATCTTTACATAAAGATTTTATAACAAGTGCTATAGTGAATCAAAATCTACGTGGCTAAAGTGCGACGAACTCAAGAATAATGGGGTTTTCTATTTAAATTAAATTCACATGTGTTGTAAGTTTTTTCTCTTTTGTAAATTCATATTTCTTTAAAGTGCACTATAAAACAAAAAATCGTAAGTAGTAAATTAATTTAACCAAGTCTGCATTTGAATATTTTATCAATATAAGTTGTTGTATGTTTAAGGTGAAATTATTAATAATGAATTTGTGTGTTTGAGTGTCTGATTGCAATAGTTGAGATGATAAATTGCCAATTTGATTTAATTATTAATGTGTGTGTTTTGAAATCTAAAATGATACAGTAAAGTATTAATGCCAACCACTATGACTTTTTAATTTGAGTTTTTATCCTTTCCAGAAGTACTTTATGGTAACGAACCTTGTTTAAATTATAAATTCAGTTTTTAGTTTTTTCTTTGTGTGAAATAAAATGGCGGCAGTTTTTGGTGAACGAGGCAGTTTGGAGCCAAAGTTGCCATGTGAACAACATGGCGGCCATGGTCCTGGACGAGTCCATTTTTTAACCAGAGAACTGTGGTCACAGATGAGACAAGTTTATGTGTAACAGATATTTCAAAGATCAACTGTTGAGTAACATATATGATCAAAACATAACCTAACTTCAATTTTGGGGTTATGTTTGTTTGTTTTCATTGGGATTAAGGTGTTGTAATATTTTAAAATGATAATTTAATTAATTAAATAAGTAAATGGATTGAAGATAGGAAATAATAAATAATTGTTACACAGTAAAGGTATTTTTTTTTATTTTTAAAATAACTTAGAAATATTTTTGTCAAAATTAAATTTTTATTTTTCATTTTTTTTGTTTTCTATTAATAAATTGTTTGTAAA
>JAGFPH010017388.1:0-17757 GCA_018207615.1 Philaenus spumarius | reverse complement strand
TCTTAGGTTAGGCCTAGAATGGTAAACGAACACATGTATTTACATTTATTACCATAGCAACCAATGCAATAAAATAACAGATAATATAGCCGTTTGCTCCAATATTTCCATTAACAGCTCATTTCAAAATTTGAATCAATTATTTTTGAATTTCTAGCTTTTAGGTTAGGGTTTTAAAGTGTAGACCTGAGCCTTGCTGGTTCTTTTAATCATTATTATAACTGCTGTTATAAAATGTAAGAAATAATTTAATTTGAGCATTTAACATTATTTGCCATCTTAGTTTTGAGGTTATTATTAATACTATACCTTTATTATAAATAAAACATAACATATGTTTTTAGAAAGTTCAGTTGGGGGTTGGCGTGCGGAGCACTCAGGGGTCTCCCCTAGTTATATATATAAAGATTACATTCCACCATAAAAGTAATTCCAATGTAGCTTTCAACCACGTTAATGTTTCATAAAACTTTAAATATTTATAATTTTCCATAAGCTTTTGACCAAGAAAACGTTCCAAAAATGTAAATTTAATGTGGATTTGCCGACACGGTGATTTATATTAAGTGCACAAACACAGTGCCTTTATGACACCGCAGGTTTATGTCCCGCAAGTTCTTTGATTCTATCCCACGCCACAAGATACTCGGTCGACAATCTTAACGTGTGTGCATAAGAGCCTCTCCTTCCTACAAGGTTTCTCTCTTTGACATACAGACTCACTTATTGAAGGCTTCAGTGCGCGTGCAGTACGTTTATGGAATACAAAACAAAATATATATAAAAGCATTTGTATATAAAATGTATAGTACACTAACTGGCCTGATCCGGCTTTCCACGGATAGACAAATCAAAGTTAAATGTATATTAACAAAAAATATATTATATCAATAAATATATTACACTATGTATTTCTTATGGAGATGTTTAGTAACTTTCAACCCCCCCCCCCACCAACATCCCTTAAAATGTCGAATATTTTGACACCCTTTCTTCGCGAGTACCTGGGGCATACGTGTACCTGAGAAAGATACATACCAAATTTCATTCCAATCCGTTCGATGGGTTCTTTAGTAAATTTGACCACCCCAAACCCCTTCTTAAATTTCAAATTTTTTAAAAACCTTTCTTAGAGAGCACCTGTGGCCCTAGAGGAAGTTACATACCAAATTTCATTCCAATCTTTTCAGTGGTTTTGGAGAAATCGTGATTTAGTAACTTTGATCCCCCAAACTCCCCTAACATTTCGAATTTTTTGTAACCCTTTCTTAGAGAGAACCTAAAGGCCCTAGAGGAAGTTAGATACCAAATTTAATTCCAATCTGTTCAGTAGTTTTAGAGAAATCGTGATTTAGTAACTTTGACCCCCCACCCCCACCCCAATACCACCCTAAAATTTCGAATTTTTTGAAAAACTTTTTTAGTGAGCACCTACGGCCCTAGAGGAAGCTACACACCAAATTTCGTTCCAATCCGTTCAGTAGTTTTTGAGAAATCGTGATCAGTGAGTCAGTGGATTTGGCTTTTATATATATTATATAGATAGATTATATGCTTCCACGCGCTCTGCAGTAAAACCAAATACTAAGGGTAAATGTAAATATAACAAATCTATTTGAAACTGTTTGCTCTATAAAGTTGGGCTTTTGTTATTTTTCATGCATAGTTCTTTCATAAAAACCGAGATCAAAAGGCATAAATACCTAAAAAAATATACACATATATAACATTAGGAGAAACCCCTGCGTGCTCCTGACGTCAACCCGTTCGAACCATCTATACGCATAATAATGTTATGTTTTCTTTATAATAAAGGTGTAGGATTAATAATAACTCTAAAGATAAGATGGTAAGTAATGTTAAATGTTCAAATCAAATTATTTCGTATATTTTATAACAGCAGTTATAGTAAGGATAAAATAAACAGCAAGGCTCTTTACACTTTAATAAAATCAAACCTAAAAGTTAGAATTACAAGTAATTGATTCAAAGTTTGAAATCAGCTGTCAATGGAAATATTGGAGCAAACAGCTGTTGAATCTGTTATCTTATTCAATTGGTTTGTATGGTAATAAATGTAATCACATGTGTTGGTTCCTCAGACAAGACCTAACCTAAGATTTTTCTCCGAATAAATTTACAAATATTGAAATAAAAATGATTTTATCAAATTGAATTACAGCCTATTTTATTCAGGGATAGTGTAGCTTTTTATTAGTAAAACTATTTTATCAATCAGTTCAATAGTTCCAGAGATTAGCCCCTACAAACAAATTTTACTACTTTATAATATTAGAATAGATTTGTAAGAAATCACCCTATTATATTACTTCGGGTTATGATACACATGTTTCAGATGTCAAAACCTTCAACAGTCTCATTGCTACAATTATACGTTTCGAGGATACAGCTTACTAATGTCTATTTCCGGTGAACTATATGGGTACAATAAGTGAAAATTATATTACTAATAAATTCATTCCACAGCCATTAAAATCGCTAATTGAGTTAGTGTAGCTCACGTTTGTATAAAGCCACTCATTTCCAAAGTTTAAAAAGCTCCCTTAATGATGCTGACGCTATGTTTTAACCAAACAATGGGTTTATTTTCTCTTTCAAGTTAAAAACGTAAAAATATAACACCCTTCACCACCCAGCTTCAATTATTATTTTCCATTTGTTCTACTTTTAATACGATATTTGTTAAAATTAAATTGTTTTCTAATTTAATATTTTAAAGAAACTATTCCTGCGTGGGTACAGATATGTGTTTTGTATATAATGAATGGAAAATACATTCCGGTAAAGTTTTTGTATTGAGTATTTTTATGTTCTATTTGCAAACAAAACTCATTTCCGAAACAAATATATTTAACACACACAGTATTAAAACACTACTAGCCCTCCATGGATCAAACTAATCGTACAAAGGACCAACAAATAAATTATACAAGCCTTTGCCGAGCAATTTCTCAGCCACTTTTAAACGTATTTCAATGAAACAAAATTTCAATTATTAAATGAGTAAAAAACGTTTAAGCTGGGTCCTATCTTTTTTTAGATTAGCTTTTGTTATGAATTATACATGACGTTTGCTCAGTTCCAGCCAATGACAGCACGATACAATCGGCAAGACAGACGAATATATAATAATAATATTTAAACAGAGTAGGTTCCAGAATATTAGATATTCAACGGCTGCTGGTCTAAGATACGTCCTACATCAACAATAGTCACCAACAGGGGAACGCACAACTGAGGGACTGCCACACGAAATCGAGGGATGTTTCCTACAACGACAGAGGACATCAGGGTCGATGTCAAAAGGATGCGGGTCACCCTTTCCTGAATATGGTCAAATGTGATGGATGACGTCAGTAGGATATTGAACATTAGGATTAAAATATTATTTCCATAAACGGTTATATTGTTAAATTGTCATATTGTTAATATTAAGAATATTACGACATAATTTTGTAAATGTGTTAAATTATTTATTTAGGATAAAAATATATGTATACACATTACTTTACCCAACTTCAAGACAATGTCGGGGTCCACATATTTTCAAAGGGGAAGGGTTGTTATAAATTGTTGCATAAGCAAAGGCTTATAGAATCAGCTTTATTATTATTATTATCATTATTATTAGGTCCACGTCAATCTTTAGGCTTTATATTTTCAATCCACGTCAGAGGGTTTATATTTTCCCCAAAATCCAAGCAGAGCAGTGTTTACAGTGTTATACAGGTACCAATTTCAGTCATAGCTCGTAAATTATTGCCACTACCAGCTCCAAATGCTGGCTGTGCAAAATGATGTCCACCTCTGCTGGCTGGATTCCAAAACACCAGGAATGACAGAACCGACCTTCTTACTACGAAGGGAACCTCCATCCCACTCATTGGTCCAGAACCAGTGTGTGGCATTTCTTGAGTAAAGTCTAATTGGGTGATGATAACAAACTCTCCGTTGGAGCAAATTCTGTTGACAACTCTACGCCAAGACGATGGTCCAACAGGCTTTTACAACTAGAAAAAGGTCAACTTAGACGGGTTTTTGCTTAAATGAAGGGCAGGAAGCACATGAAAGCTCCTACCAGGGAGATGGAGCATGTCAGATATTTGAGATGCAGGAGGAAACTGCCAAGTATATAGTATAGCAATGCAAACCATTTGTTTTGAAATACATGATAGATGTAATAGCCTTGCGTCATTCAGGTGACAAAGAATCAATGGACATTTTAGGATCTATTCTCAGGCTTACAAAAGGACTAGAGGTAACTCTTACTGTCTAAGAAGTTATGAAATAATACGGAGCGCAAAAACCCTATATTTTCTGAAGTGATTTACATTCAACCCTATTGGAAAAATATAAATAAAAAATAGGTGCCAATTTGATTTTTTATTACAGTTCTACGTATGATTTTACTCAAAAACCACTAAGATCAAAATGCAACTTTTAATAATGTGTTAAGCTTTTTCTTCTGAGTAAAACGAGATGTTGAATCAGTGTTATTTGCTTGTTGATGAAACTATTTTGTTATACTTCATTTTCATTATTTGAAATCCATACATTTTGCAGAAAACTATCGTTCTTATAGTTCATTACTTAGAAAATATTTCTGTACGACAAAAACGTTATCTTGAGTAATAAGAACCATTGCAACGTTAACTAAACTCAATCAACAAATAGTAATAATAGCAATGTGGACAATATGAGATGCACATAGTAAATCAAATGGTTAGAATAATCAAATAATTACATATAATAACTTGTATATATATAAAAATTCGTAAATATATTTATTCTATTCAATAGAATATCTATCTTTTATTATGTCACTGTACGAATAGCAGAGTGGTACATTTTTGAACTTTTTTAGTTTAAACTTAAGACAATAAGGTGTGAGCACTTAGAATGTTTACCTTTATTGCATTATTATTCAATTATTCCTTCTAAAAGATCTTGCCTTTATGAAGATAAACGGATGTTTCCCTAAATGCACAAGTCGTATATCTTCCTGCTTTAACAGCAAGTGTAGGGCGGAGGTGGCCTTAAATGATTTATTACGTTAGATCGTCAAAGCTTTTTAATAAAGTTCAGTTGAGGAAATATCCAGCCACACTCTGGTGGATAAATATAGAAACAGCATAGCACGAGAAGTCCTAATATTATAAAGAGGTAACGTTTGTTTTGTTTGTTTGCTTGTTGTTTGTTTGTTTGTTTGTATGTAGGGGGTAATCTCTGGAACTACTGAACCGATTGAAAAAATAGTTTTACTAATAACAAGCTGCTCTATCACTGACTAACATAGGCTATTTATTCATTTCGATAAAAACATTTTTTTATTTCAATATTTGTAAATTTAGTCAGAAAAAATTCTTAGGTTAGGCCTAGACTGTTAAACCAACACATGTATTTACATTTATTACCATAGCAACCAATTGAATAAAATAACAGATAACAGCTGTTTGTTAAGTTAGGTTTTTATTAAAGTGTTGACCTGAGCTTGCCGTTCTTTTAACCTTTATTATAACTGCTATTATAAAATATACAAAATAATTTGATTTGAACATTTAACATTATCTACCGTCTTAGCTTTGGGGTTATTATTAATCCTACGCCTTTATTTTATAAAGAAAACATAACATGATTATGTTTATAGAAGGTTCAAACGGGGTTGGCGTGCGGAGCACGCAGGGGTTTCCCCTAGTGTAGAATAAAATAACTTGAATCGTATAATAAACGAATCAGACACATTCTTCATCAGACGTAGTTTGCTACCAAATTAAAACCAGCAAAATCATTGTCTGCTCAGCAAACGGTATACATAATGAGAAATTATTACCTTCCATGATGTGTCCGATTTGTTTTTTACCCTTGTATTGAAGTTTGCCATTGAACTAATATGAGCTTTTCTTTATTGTTTAAAAACTGTGCTGAACAGTGAATGTAAAAAGCTCTTTTTTTTTTGTAAATTCACCATTTCATGTGCCTTCTAAGAGTAAAAAAAAAAATGCTAAGAGTAAAAACAGCAATAAAAGATATACCAAAATGTGTAGTAATTAATAATTGTCTTCATTCTCGTATGCACTTTACTTATAGTATGCGCAAATCTTGGATAAAAGTACGAATCTAAGGCTTTTTGAGTGACAATGGTTTCATTGTGCTTATAAACAAATGGAAGAAAACAAAATTTATTGTAATTAAAATATGCATGTTTAATAAGTTCAGCTGGGAACGTATTCCAATTTATGTTGTATTAAATATGTTTTTTATTGTATGTACATATTCGTTTTATATAAAAAAATTTCTCAACTAAAAATGATGATCATACTGCTAAAACATCGTAATCATGTTCGGTACATCCCTGATCCAAGTGCATCTGTCCTAATTAATCTTCGTTGCCGTAAGCCACCATGGGGATTGGTGAGGCAAGGGAACAGGAGGCAGAGCCCACCAATAATAATATATGCAATTATAAAACTGATCTTCTTCAATATTCTTTATAAATCAAATTCAGGTTTACATTCATTACACAAAAACATTAAAACGCATCCATACCGAAGCGACAGCTTATCATTCGCCAAAATATATTGATGATTACCTTCAGAAGGGAATCATTCTATTCTGGTATTCTAATTCTCAAAATTAGGGGTTTCATTCAATAACGAATCATTGTCAAGTTTACAATGTCTATACATTTGAATTTCTATAATTGGATTCATGCACTCAAAGGAATAATATTTAGTTGAGGGCATCGAGTATATATGATCAGTCCGGACGAGTTGTTGGGTATATTTGGAATCGATTCCTGTTGAATTTACGATTTGCTTGTTACAGGATATGTTCCGTAAACATTTTTGAACGACTTTCCTGCTTGCCATTTGTATTTTTTGGACAGTCATAAAACGTGAAAGTCGCTTGTTAAATATAAAATATGGTTAAATAAGCACCAAACGACCATTCGTATACAGAGGATCTCTAACAACTCACACCATTCAATGTATAACCCTGGCTAAAACTCACAACAACCATACACGGGTCAACTAGCTTTAACAATCAGCACCGTCACATACAAATACTTTTTAAACTTATACGAAAAACACTTAACAGCCTAGGTCTATTACTCCATTACGGTAAGGAACTACTTATTATACCAGCTGGAACGATCCGGCTTTGCACGGATAGACAAATCAAAGTTACATGTATATTAACAAAAAATATATTATATCAATAAATATATTACACTATCTATTTCTTATGGGGATTTTTAGTAACTTTGACCCCCTTAAACTGCCCATAAAATTTCGAATTTTTTAAAACCCTTTCTCAGCGATCACCTATGGCCCGGGGGGAAGCTACATACCAAATTTCATTCCAATCCGTTCGGTGGTTGTGGAGAAATCGTGATTTAGTAACTTTGACCCCCCCCCAATTTCGATTTTTTTAAAAAAAAAACCTTTCTTATGAGCACCTACGGCCCTAGAGGAAGCTATATACCAAATTTAATTCCAATCCGTTCAGTAGTTTTAAAGAAACCGCGATTCAGTAAATTTGACCCCCCCAAACTCCCCCTAAAATTTTAAATGTTTTGAAAACCTTTCTTAGTGAGCACCTATGGCCCTAGAGAAAGCTACATACCAAATATCGTTCCAATGCGTTCAGTAGTTTTTGAGAAATCGTGATCATTGAGTCAGTGGATTTGGCTCTTATATATATAGATAATAAGGAACTACTGTTATAATGGCACCTGAGGATTCGGTGACCACTCACAGTTATGTTAAACGTAACCTGCCATAATTAATTATATTGTACATCTGAAATGTAAAAGAAATATTGCCGTAATTTAGCGAGAGCTCCATCCTAGTTGGACCCCAGTTGTCGTATGGCCTAACAAATGGCGGTGGCTACTACTTCACGCTTTGCATTGTGGATCTCCATAAGCACACGCTCAAGTGAAAAACTCAGATATCTATTACCGGTCATACATCTGATCTTGCCCAGTAACTCGTACAACTCTTGTGTCCCTTCAAACTACTTTAACAGTCTTTTAATTCTCGAAACAATGCACGTTATTAATTGTGTACTTTAAATATTATCTGGTGGTTTTTTTGCGAATTTATTGCAGTGAAACCTTCAACAATGAGAAAGAATCGATCTTAAAAATTACAAATATGTTAACTATGCAAATAAATACTGAACTCGAAGAAAAACAATTGGGATGGTTCCCGATGAAATTGATTGCTGACAATTTAAAACCTCCTGAACCTTCTTTGTGCACAAATCATGGCTTCATACGTACTTTAGAAATTGATAGAATAAAGCTTGAACACAGAACGAATACGTTTATTAACTCAAACGCGTATCAAAAATCAAAGTTTGTTTCAAAACAAAGTTGCCATCTTCATTGATGCAGAGTAACACTAATCAAACTATAACTAGTTGACAATTGTTATTGAAGTTATTGAGAAAAAATAGATCTGAAGGGTTCACCGGCCTATATCGTTCAAGAAAAAATAGTTCAAGATTACCATTTAATATTGCCGTTTACAAACCATAAAATGTAACTTATTTAAACCTGGTATCTATTAATGTTTGTTAATTCTAAAATATCGAGTAAAATGTAATTAAAATTTTTAACGTCATTTTTTTATTTCAACTGCAGGACAAATCTTGATTGTAATTCGTAAACAAATGTGTATTTATTTTCAATAACTCAAGATTTATGAAGATTTCCATAGCCAACTCTACACTCTCGCTTCCCCTTTATTAAAAACGTAATACTTCTCCAAACATTCAAGCATACAAATATTTACAACCCTAATATAAGAACGCACTCGAGCTGAACAGTTTCCTTTCACAGAATATTACAAGTATGGAAACAGTGACTTCACTAGATCGTTACATTTGCATAACACCGACATTTAGCCGCCTTGACTGAAGCAATGTATATCCATGAATATTGGAGTTGGAATACACTGTTCAAGCATGATAACTATTGGGGAAAAGACAATTTAATATCTATCATGAATCACATACATCGGTTTGCCTTATAGGTTAGTGTCTGGGCACAGCCTCCTAGGTTCTGGATTGTGCTATGATAATTTACACGGGATTGCTTTAGTAAACCCAGATGTAGAACTGACGAGGAATTAATTGTGTACTATTCCACAATCCAACGAATATTTAGCCCACCTTACCAAATGTGGTATCATTGAATATAAAGCTATCAGTTAAATTGCTATTCGTTGTGAACTCGTATGACGAGTTTTCTCATCGGAGTCATAGTTGGTTATAACGGGATTTTCCATTTAAGTACATTTTGACATTTAGCGCCACCATTATTGTAGTTCTCAGTTTGGTTCTTTAAACGAATCTGACTGCGATTGTCAGCCTTGCATTGTTCGACGAGAGTATCAAACCAGTGCCGACCACTATTTTAGATGTTTTCGTCTGCGCGTAAGTCAAGAAATATCGACTCTAGAAGTCAGATGTTTATTTCATCTCAGTTTCGTCAGTGACTACTTAGTGTTTAGAGTTGTAAGTATTCCAATAAGAATAAAGACATGAACATATAGTGTTCTGTAAAAAGGGACTTCGAAATTAAACAATTGTCTTCTCAAAGAAGGAATGTTTTCAGAAGAATGTATCTTTTCTCCAGAAGATACACGAGAAAATGAAAACTATTAGTGGTAGGAATATTATAATAAAATTTTGAAAAGTGCGTTATGATATATTTACACCTGTTTGAGTTATGTATCATGTGTTTTTTCAAACATGCTTTGCCGATATATATAAAAGGCTGTTTATTAAACCATGCCGTGTGCAGGTTTGTGTGTAATAGTAAATTAATTACTACTATTTATCTATCTGTAATGAGCAGATATTATAGGTGGTGGTTATATGGATCAAAATAAATTAAAAGCGTCTTATAATTTTTTTTCAAGCTTACCATCACCTAATTTTTTTAATAGATCAACCGATTGATTTCAAACTTGATAAAGCCCTTAACTATTCAATGTAAAATAACCAGTTTAATCTAATACCAATAATCCCTTTCAATACAGTTAGTTGATAATTTTTAATGAAAATAATTCAAAAACACTAAATCTTTGTAAAAAATGTGTAGAGTAAATTTTATTTGTATATCATTGTCGAAACTATCAGAGGAAAGAATAACCCTAAAACAGCAAGCAAATGTGTTCTTTATCTTTTATTCTTATTTAAAACTTGTAAATGGCAGCCATTTTGAAACGGATTGTTGAAGTAATCTGATTATTTTACAGTAATTATGTTATGACGTAGTAAAAGCCGTGTCCAGTTTGAAATTAATCGGTTAAGCCGTTTTCTAGAGATATAAACTATTTATTACAACATTAAAATGATGGACAGCTGCTAAAATAAGAGTTTCTAAACATATGTTTAAAAGAAGTTTTTTTCTTTATTTTTACCCATTTTACCACCCCCTGATATATCCGTGCATTACAGTATGAGCTATTGCAACTAAATTATTGTGTTAGTTGTAGCTCATGTATCACTGCCGACTTATTGTATTGAAACGCGATTGGTAAGCACTTTTAACGATGTAAAATTACTCTTTCTGAAAGTTTTCCCTCTATTAAATAAAAACATTCCTGTCTTTTGACCCTACTGCGCATGCTTAAGGATCTAGGTCACATTGCCCCGATCCAACTACATCTGTCGAAATAAATTCCTGTTACTGTGAAAATACCACCTCATAAAAGAATCTGTTTGCATTTGCTTCGTTTATTGAAATTTCTCCTCAAATTATTGAATCACTCTGAACAACTCTTTTGCCTAAAATATAATCAAGGTCAACTTATATCACCTGCAATCATAGCTGGGACGTCATACATGAACCTCCTCTAGTTCATTATATTACAGAAGAAGTGTGGAATGTTGCAATAACAAAAATACTTCCACTTCGAGATTTACCTGCTGTCCTCCAGCTCTTGAATAATATAAGTATGAAACGAACAAAGCTACACAAAAGTAAAGCAGAGTTTCAATTTTAATACGCGGGAGATAGAAATGCGGAATTCTAAAACTAAATTTAAAAAAAAAACTTATAAATGCGTTTACGAAAACATTTTCTCAAGTATACTTTACAAATACGAGAATCTTGTTAATCGATTTATTCTTGACAATAACTCGAAATTTGACAAGTTTCTAAAGTTTTGAATTGGTTTGTTTGCAACCAATGATGTAGAATACGCTCTGCAAATTAAATTTGAATACTTTTACTAGACTTTCTAAATTTCGAATATTGTTAAGGGAATATCAGAATATTTTATGTAAATTTGTGTCCCAAATCTATAATAAATACGTCTTGTTTTCGCCACTCTATTACCATTTATATTAGTGGAATAATAATTATTCTTTACACATTGCATTCTGTATATATAGTAATCAGATTTAACATATCTGATATTTAATTTTGAAAGTGTTATAATTTCATAATGAACATATAACAGCGCTAAGCGTTAAGATTTACAGAATGCAATATATCCAGCTAAAGTGTTTTCCAATACAAGATGATTCTTTATTATCCAATAACCAGCATGTGCTGTTAATAGCATAGGGGATTATAGTAGACATATTTTTGTCGTTTAAAGGTTATTGAAGCACTTTTATAGAGAATTAAATCGCGAGAATATAGTTCAAGCTTTTACTTTGAAATTTGTTACTTATATTACGTTCTATATATATCAATAAAAATGTTTAAAAGAAATACTGATATGCATTGTTCAACGACAAAAACTAACTAAGGGGGAAATTCCTTTGCAAAATTAAAGATTTGTATAAATTAATACTATTACAACTGTCTGAATTGTCACCCAAATTATGAATGATATATTACCACATTTAACAATTTAAATTTTAAAGAAATCATCTGCTTTTGTTAAACTTTACTGGTACATCTTGTGGCTGGTATAAGCAATGCCGCTACATGTTTAACCAAATTAGACTGATAAGTAAATTAAAAATTTTGGATAAAATTCGCCGTTAAATACTTGTATGTCCTATGATAACTAAACCGCCGAAGCAAAAGCAAAACAACTCTAAAAGTAAACATTATAGCTCAAGATTTAGTAAATGTTCTATTACGGGTAAACATTTTACAATGTTATGGTCGAAACTCAAAGATTGCAAGTAAATTTTGTACATTACATTATATACATATATCATAACAAAAAATGTGCAATATTGGCATTTCCAGACGAATTACTCCTAATAATTAATTAGTCTAGAATATTCACTACAGGAATTGCATACACATTCATTTTATGAGTAAACAGCCTTACCCTTGAGCCAACTTGTTGTAGCCTAATCTCAAGCAACTATGATACGATTTATTCAATCTTTTATAATGAGTAAAAAAGTCCACCAAAGTTTATGTTTATGTTAAATATGTGGTTGAAAACTACAGTATAAAATCATAAAGAAAATATAGAGTTCAAAAACAGTAATAATTTTAATTACTCCTCAAGGAATGAAATTTGTGTTTTGTTATATATGTACATTTTTATGAAGTTTTATATTACCCCGAATATGGTCAAACTTAAAGTAAGGCATACATAAAATAAGTTGGATTAGTTGACATAATTATATCAAAGTTTTATAATTATTTTATGTCCAACGGAGCTTTCTCTACATGACCGCCTATGTAAAAGGTAATCTATAATAGTTTGGTTGACCTTTTCTACCACTTAAGCACTCAATGACCTAAGGTAGAAATACTCCAGAGTCTAATACCATACTATGCTAGTGGTTGAAATATTTTTAAATACACAGTTGATATTATCTTTTTGCCGACACACACTATTACAGCTTTCATAGAAGATAAATAATAAGAGAAATGTTTTTTACAGTTATTTTATGTATGAGGTTACCGTGTAAACCTATCCCTACAGCTTAACCATGTATGGCAGTATTTTTCGAAATGAATTTTCGAGAGTGAAATAAATGTGCTCAGCTTTTTCATCATTTGAGGCAAGATTATTAACATGCAACTAGGTTTTAGCAAGTTGTAAGGAATTGTAGAACAGACTTTTTACAGCGAAAATATCTTTGTAAGAGGTGAGCAAAGTGGTGTCTTAAACACAAAATAAAATAAAAAATTACAACGCAAATAAAACGTCAATTTAAAAATTGTATTGCTTTGTTACCTGCTTTTTCAAAACTTTTATTGAATATGATGGCCGCCAAGATTTTTCACTCTTAAACAAAAATCATTGAATTGAAGGTGAAAATACAAGAAATGTCTTAATATATATGACCTAGCTGTCCCACGAATTGTTGAATTAAAATGATGGACATATGGAAAACCGTACAAACTTGACATTTTAAAGTTATGTTATATAGATTTGTAAAAAAGCGACCATTTAATTTAATATGTTTATGGCCGAATATAGTCAAACGGCTGAAAACAAAATAATGGTACGTTTTCATAAAAATAATTTTTTTTTGCATAACCAATACAACAATTTGGAGATATAATATGAAAATGTGTAATACTTAAAATTAAAGAGAAACGACCCTTCTTTAATATTAAGTAAATAAATTGTTAATGATCCAAATTTTACCTTTATTCAACTGATTTCCACTGATAGCAAGGAATAAAGAAGTTATAAGCGACGTATTCACAATATTTCGTCTTCAATCAGCCTTATTATTTTATTATCTCTTGCTGTAAACTAAGAGTAAAGGCTTTTTTTTCAAGCTACATACAAAAATCGGAAACAGTCTGGTCTCGAAGACAATCTTGATGTAATCAGTAAGTTCTAGAGGGAGTTGTTTCAAATTAGTTCACCAATTCGGGACAGTTTTGTACACTTTCCACTCAAACAATTATTTAAATCTCTCAATAGTTTTCCAACTTTAATTACATTCTTACTGATCAACATGTACAGTAACTTTCGTTTCTTCTCTAAGTTGTACTTATTTTACATCCACATGACAATAAAAGCTTTAGAAAGTGCCAATTATACAAAAGTAGCTCGTTGTATTAGCTAAAGGAAAACATTACAACACTGTAGATATAGCAGGGTGGAGAAGATAATGTTTAGACTCGAGATAAAACAATACATTTACATGAAACTGGTATTTGATAGTGACGTAATGATGTTTGAGGAATAGAATATTGATAATGTGTAGAAAGTAAACTACGCTAACCTGTTCTGTATAATCGATTAATTGTACGAAGTATGTTGACGCAAAAACAGTAAATAACGGCAAGCAGTGAATTCATGTGGTTACTGAATAAATGAGGAAAATTAATTCAAGTAAGATTAATATTTCCATACTCGATTTTAAAACAATTTGACATTATCGATATTATAAAAGAAACATTTCTAAAGAGTTTTCAGGAAACCAGGAAAATATAATTTATTTTAATTAAGCCCAACATGTTCTCTCTACAAATTTGTGCTGCATTCTACAAAAATCCCCTTAAATTTTATTTCAAATTGAGCAGAAAAATCCCGTCCACAAATTATGAGCCAATAAATTCCCACTCTGATTTCCCGCTCTCATCTCTAGACAACCAACACCGTCAAGACGCTGTGAGAGATATTAACACAACCTAACACTTATTTGGCAAGACTATGACTTGTTTACAGTTACTAGTAAAAAAAGTGAAAAAGCTGCATTTGCTAGACTAGGTAATATCACATAGAATAATCATTTGTTGACACCTAAAATAAAAATGTCTTTACACCTGTGGCGCAGGTAGATTACTAAATTCACCACGTTTACTATCATAATTTAAATATTAAACATATTTATTGTTCACTTGCGTAAAGAATTGCAGTAATACAAAACACAGTTTCTGGCAAAGGTTTTTGATAATATTAAATTTGTTTACCTAGTTCGAAACTCTGTTTATCAAACAAACAAATGATTTTTGTAATTTAAACTCCCATTCCAGTAAGGGTTAGTCGCATCAACATTGTTTCATAGATAAATTGTCATTAATCTTTAGAATCTTAAACTTTGAACGAACTTTATATTTTGCCTACTAAGAAACATTTTAGTTTTTACTTTCAAGCTCTATTTTCCACCAATTGCCCTTAGGTTTGCAGCTTTCAAAAATATTGTTGGTAGTATTTATAAGATGTATAATAATTTGTCGTGTTAGGAAAAGAAATAACAAAGTTTTCTATACCAACAAATTTATCACAAAGTAGGCCTATGGTAGTTGTGTATAATGAAGTCTCAACTGGCTATTCCACTGCATATATAATTACTTCTAGCCACTTATGGTTGCATTAATTGAAGTTAAGGCGTGGGATACTATACAATATGAACACGTCGTATATAACTCAATAAGGAGTCTGCAAAGTTAAAGGGTACATTCACGTCCAACGTATTATTTACTATTTAATTTAACACGCGAGTAGTCGCGCCCGCGGCAATTTGCCGCGCATTCTAAGTGTTGTAAGTTGTTGAGGGAATTTTTGTTTTATGAGGTTGTCATCCTGTCTAATCCTCGGCACGACATCCCTCTACGTGACCTTGGGCTTTTTCCGTCTTCAGTGTGAACCTTTCGCTTGCCGTGATCGTTATACTGAACGTATGTCAAGTCTGTGAGCAAATTGCTCACGTGCGATCACTCGTGTTAGGTGTATTTTTAGTTGCTAATTTTGTATATATTTTTGTAAATAGTAGTGTAGTTATTGTTGTACAGAAATGAATTACGAAAAAGAACAAGAACGTATTATAAATCTGTTAGAAAGTGTACCGGATATTGCATTTAGCGAACTAGGCGATGATCTCAGTGATAAAAGTGATGTGGAAGATGAAGGAGAAAATGCGAGAAATAATGAAGGAGAAACTGCATCTGAAGAAAGTTTTGATGAAGATCAGGAAGAAGGTAATATGCCTAATGCATCTATAATTAATATAAACAATCAAGCCACTCAAAATAATGGTCTTACGAATCCTATTTATGTTGGTAATGATGGGCCCAACCCAACCGTTTGGTCAGGCAGGCCACAAAGACGGACATCTCGCACTAGGCGCCACAATCTTATCACCCAACTACCAGGTCCTGTTAGACATGCACAAAATGCAAAAACTGAAATTGAGTGCTGGAATTTATTTTTCCCTGACGAAACTATAAACAAAATTGTTACATACACAAACCAAAAAATAACCGAGGTCAAGGCTAATTTTGCTCGTGAAAGAGACGCTAGGGATACTGATTTGGTAGAGATAAAGGCGCTGATTGGCCTACTCTACTTAGCAGGAGTATCACATTCAAATCATCAAAATGTATTGGACCTATGGGGTAATGACGGAATGGGTGTAGAAATCTTCCGACTCACTATGTCGATTAGCCGATTCAGATTTTTGTTACGAAACCTAAGATGTGATGATCGACGTGACAATCGTGAGCAGAGAAAATCTGAAGACCGATTTTATTGTATGAGAGAGTTTTTTTCTGAGTTTGTCCGATTATGTCAGCAAAATTACAGTCATTCGGAATTCGTCACTATTGACGAGATGTTGCCTAACTTTCGGGGTAAATGTCCATTCCGGGTATACATGCCCCAAAAACCGGGAAAATTTGGTATAAAAGTATGGGCTATGACTGACTCTAAAACATTTTATACCTCAAACATGGAAGTCTTTATATCTAAGCAACAGCCTGGACCATATGTTTTAGATAACTCAAGTAGAGCCATAGTCAACAGATTGACAGCGAATATACATAATACAGGACGTAATGTAACATGTGATAACTTTTTCACTTCCTTGCCTCTTGCACGTGACTTACTTGAGAAAAGACTTACACTAGTAGGAACAATTCGTAAGAATAAGAGGGAGATACCGATTCAGCTGAAATCAGAACCTGCTGGTAGTAGTAGAAAAGTAAACAGCTCTATGTTTGCTTTCACACATCAAGAAACACTGGTTTCTTACGTTCCGAGAAAGAAAAAGTTTGTACTTTTGCTTTCCACCCTACATGAGACAGACGAAATTGATGAAACTACAGGGGAAAGCTGCAAACCAGCTATAATCACGTTTTATAATCAATATAAATGTGGTGTAGACGTGTGTGATGCCATGCAAAAACAATATTCCGTAAGCAGAATATCTAACCGCTGGCCCCTTACTATTTTCTTTTATACATTGAATGTGGGGGGGAATCAATGCATTTGTCATAAACAAGGCCAACAATGTCAGCATTGACAATGAAACCGCTCAACCTCGAAGGAAGTTTTTGACGAATCTTGGTCGACGACTTGTTCTTGAACATGCTCAACGAAGGTACAGTGAAGCCTCCAACATTCCAAGGCCAATGAAAGTAAGAATAAAAGAAATCTTCAATCTTCAACCTATTCAACCACCAGTAGTTGAGGTTCCTAACCAAGGACAATACTCTCATTGTGTAATTTGTCCAAGAAGGAAAAATAGAAAAACAACTGTAAAGTGTACATCTTGCCAAATACCCATTTGCAAGGAACATACGTCACCAAGATGTACCAAGTGTGTTGACAACGAGGCTATGGACACTGACTAAATTTGAGAAACATTTATTGTAGGAATATTTACAAATGCCATGTTGCTATTTTTTCATATTTGATTTTCTTATTCCAAGTAATTTTTAATGTAAAATAAAACAATTTTGTGACACTATCGGCGTATATTTTTTTTCCTATTGTGGCCTAACTTTTTAAACAATAAGTGTAGAAAAAATTATATTAGGGTACATACAAAATTTAA
>JAGFPH010017387.1:0-17759 GCA_018207615.1 Philaenus spumarius | reverse complement strand
CCTCACGTACAAGGCCACACGTTCACCGGCTGGGCACGTTCAAGGCCGCATCCGGTCACCGGCTTCATTCTAACACGTACAAGGCCACACGCACATCCGGTCACGTTCACCGGCTTCATTCTAACACGTTCAAGGTCTCACGTACAAAGTCACTTTCAAATACACATTCTAACACGTTCAAGGTCTCACGTACATCCGGCCACATTCTAACACGTTCAAGGTGGCTGCAAGGTTTTACCCACATCCGAGCACGCACAGCTGTGAGTGTTAATTAGACAACACTCCTTGGATCACAAGAACGTTGATGGAGAAGTATAGTAGTGTTGGCATCGGTGTATAAAACAGTAAGTGTTTTTATTATATAATGAGTAGAAATGAAAAACTTAAATTTTTTAAAATTACGGAAAATGCTTATCCTCCAGAAAAAATGTCTCCTTTTGCTGCCGGATTTGATCTAAGAAGTGCTTATAATGTAATTGTAGCAAGTCATAATAGAAAATTAGTAAAAACTGATTTGGTAATAATAGTTCCAGACAATTGTTATGGGAGAATTGCTTCAAGATCCGGATTGGCAAAGAATTATTTTATTGATGTTGGTGCCGGAGTAATTGATAAAGATTATCGAGGGAACGTTCAGATATTACTTTTTAATCATTCGGAATTTGATTTTGTAATAAAAAAAGGCGATAGAGTAGCACAGTTGGTTTGTGAGGTGATAACTTATCCTGAAACTGAAGAAATATTTTCAATTGATAAAACAGAACGAAATTGTGGGGGTTTTGGTTCAACTGGAATTTAATATGTATTTAAAAACGTTATTTGAACTATCTGCTATAGAAATATGTAAGCAAGTTTTAATAGAAGATATTCATATAGATGAACTTCTATTACCAGTTTCTATTAAACAACATTTTAAAGAAAAATTTTCAATCTATTTAGTGCAAGTGAAATGTAATATCAAGGGGTATAGGTTTTTTGATATTGATTTTGAAAATATTACTACTACAGATTTTTTTATGCTGTTGAATCTAGGTTCTGTTTCTGATGTACCACCATTCATTCTTCGTCGAAAATATTATTCATTCAATTCAAAACGTCCTCATGCTGGTTTTGATCAATAGTTGGAGATGTATTATTAATAAAAAAAAAATTGTGTTGTGTATAAAACTTTATTATTTCAATTACCTAATACTGAGAGGTTCTAAAAAGGGTAATATATATTTAACTAATGCCAATGGTTTTTGAGTCTCATTACATGATTAGCTTGCAAACAGAGAGATTCATAAAATGTTTATTTTTTACACACTTCTTTTCTATTTGTTACAAAGTGTTGTAGCAGAAGAAAATTGTACATCGTTTGCTATAAAATACCTTACAGATTACGGCTACTTATCATCTTCTTCGGACAATGCTTCAGATATTTCGTTTATTGATATGAAGACTGATGCTTTATTTAGATTTCAAGAATATTATAATATTACAGCCGACGGTGAACTTAACAATCAAACTTTGGAGTTGATGATGTCTAAAAGATGTGGTGTAGAAGATGATGTTTTTAGTTTTAGAACATCATCAAAATGGCATAAGAAACAGCTGCGATGGTATTACACGGCTGCGAATAAGCAATTAACAGACTTAACTGAATTAGCTTTTAAAGCCTGGGAAAAGTATGCAGATCTAACATTTATCCACGACAGACAGAATCCCGATATATTGATTTCTAATAAAAAAAGGAGGCATAAGTTTCAAAAAGATGGTTCTAATTGTCCATATGATTTAGATGGTCGCGGTCATGTTTTAGGTCATGCATTTTTCCCTACACAAACAGGTTCTATGGTTGAAATTCATATGGATCAGGATGAAGCTTGGTGTTTGGAAAGCGAAATTGAAAAATGTGGTGACGATAAAACAAATTTACTTTCGACTTTAATTCACGAAATTGGACATTCCTTAGGAATTTCGCATTCCAACGATAGAGAATCGATAATGTACGCATTTTACATAAAGTCTGCTTTAAATCTTAGTGCAGATGATGTTTTAGCGGTTCAAAGTTTGTACGGCCCAAAAAAAGTTGAAATCGCCACCACTACAACTACTGCTACTCCACAACCGCTGGTGCCTACAACACCAACACCACACAGTGTAATAGAACCCAATTTATGTAAATCAAATATTAACACATTTTTAATAATCAATCAAGAACTCTACATTTTCTATAAAAAATGGTTTTGGATCAGTCCACTTGGAAGTGGGGAGGAGAAAATTGGTAAACCACAATTGATAAGAGATTGGTTACATTTTTTACCCGCAGATTTTGAAAAATTTGATTTTATCTATCAAAGACCAAATGGACATGTTGTACTGTTTATAAAAGACAAGATATATATGTTGGAAACCCCCTCACTACATCTTGAATATGGTTACCCAATTAATTTACAATCACTGACTAGAAGAGCAAATATAAGAATCCAGGGTGTCGTCAACTCTTATTTAGGCAAAACTTATATTTTCTTTGATAATAACTATTATATGGAAATTGATGAATGCCAATTCCAAGTTTCAAAATACGGACAAATTTATAAAAGTTTTTCAGGTGTACCTTCCGATTTTGATTCAGTATTTAGGTTTACAAACGGAAAATTATATTTCTTTAAAAATAATAATGTTTTCGAGTATGACGAGTTTTTAAATTCAATAAGCGCTGTGAAAAAGAACGATTTATCGATTTTTGGAATTCAAAATTGTTTAGACACAAAAAATAATACAAATATTTTAACTCGCATAAAAAATATTATTGACTCTCATCTAGTCAGTTAAATGGCTACTGTCGACAAGAACACACCTATGGAGAACGAACAGGTTATTCTAGAAATAAATAAATTGCGTAGAAATATAAAAAATAAACACCGCGCTCTAACGCGCGGTATTTTTGAATCAGAAGAGATGCTTGAAAAACAATTTAAACCCATTGTAGATCCTTTGAAAAAACTACTTTCTGAAAAGGAACAAATTGAACCCGACGCGATGGTGGAAGTGAAAAAACCCATAAAACGAAGATATATTATGGATTCGACTGAAGAGGAGGAGGAGGAATTAGATCCTGAAAGTATTGGAAGATCTGAAGTAAAACGTAAATTTGTACCCCCTCCGCAAGGTGTAAAACGCAAAAAATTGGTAAAAAAGACTCTTGATCCATTTGCAGACGAGGAGGAAGATTATGACTACGAAGATTATGCTAGAACCGAATCTCGAAAAAGAGTAATGCCTCGACACGAACCGCCTATGGATGATGAGGAAATTGAAGATAACGAAATGGAAACTCTCCCCACAACACCGGCGCGTGAAGAAGTATTTGAAACTCGAGAGACGGGCGAGGATTTGTTGAAAACGCCGGAAGGTAGAAAAAGTATTACCGATTATATAAGAGAGTCGTTTACAGGTCCAATTTCAAAAAAATATTTTATAGAGCTAATAAATGGTGGAAAGAGAATAGATAAAACTTTTGGAATTCATATCGAAGGAAATACATGGATGATGGGTGATAAAATACTTAATATGTTAAATGATGATTTAATAATTAACGATAAACAATTTTCAGGAACTCCGGGTCTTTACGAATTAATTATTATGAATGAACCTGACCCATTTGTTTATACAAAAGAAGATCTTAAAACGTATGGCGATATTTTGCTCGAAACAAACGTTTATCGTCAAAACAATTCCGCTTTAGGAAAAGTGAAATCAAGTAAAAGTAAAAAATATAAATATATAATATCGAAACTGATCAACAAAGTTGGTAGGGGGGATATGTTACTTAATACATCTCCAAATTATGTCTACTGGAATGATCCAAATGAGTTGTGTGAAAGATTAAAATTGTTATACGCTTCTCGGCAAGCGGGGAATACAGGCCACGCCAACGAAATTCATTCAATTCTCGAAGAACTAGTCGAGGCGGGAATACTAATTAAAGAATGAGTGTAGATAAATTTGGTCGACATTCCGTAAAACGTTTCAAAGGTGTGCAAGGACCACCTGGAATAGGAATCCACTTGACTGAAAGGGGTAATTATAATATGCAAAATAAAATATTGACTAGCGTGGGGAATCCTAATGGTGATAGGGATGCTGTTAATTATCAAACAATGAAAAAGCTTTGCCTGATGGGAGATAATTTTTATGATGGAAATAAAAAAATTATAAGCAACGTTGCACCGCCAGCGTCTGCCAATGATGTTGTAACAAAATCATATTTAGAAGTATACAATATTAAACCACCAAAAAACGATGCAGATGTTGTTAATTTAGGTTATTTGAAAGATAATGTTTATATGAAGAATGAGGGGGAGGTCCTCGACTTCAATAAAAAACGAATCAGTAATATACAAACCAAGGAGCTGGGTGATGCTATATCTTTAGAAAGAGTAATAAAATTGTTATATTTAAATTATCTGAGAAATTTTGGTAATAAAGATAAAGATATAAAATCTTATTCAGATTGGTTTGACTCGTTCAAAGGATCTCTTACTGCCTAAAACCATGTCAAAACGCGGGCGTGGATTAATCGGTGACGTCATAAATAAAGCTATTGATATTCTACCGCTTGAACTTCATTTACCCGGTTACCAGTTCTGTGGACCAGGAACAGCTCTCGCAAAGAGATTAAAACGCGGTGATTCGGGCATTAATAAACTAGACATCGCCTGTAAAGCACACGATATTGCGTACAGCAAATACAGTGATAGCAAAAATCGTGCAATTGCGGATCAAGAACTCGCCGACCGAGCCTGGGAACGTGTAAAAGCATCCGACAGTGGTTTGGGAGAGAAAGCTGCAGCCTGGGCGGTAACAAATATCATGAAAATGAAACAGAAATTTGGTGGAGGAGGAGAGCAAAAGAAAATATTAAAACTACTTGCAGAGGTTACAAAAACTGTAAAAAAGAATAATAAGAAGAAAAAAGGAAAAGGATTGTATGTGCGACCGTATAAGGGTGCAGGAATTAAAAAAAAAAAATCTACTTGTCGAAAATGATAAAATCTATACCAAACAGACCTTTGTCAACATTTGATATAATAAAGTATGCTAACAAATTAAAAATACCATATTTTAGAGGTGTATTTATGCGTGATACGCTTCCACAATTACCTCTAATAAACGAATCGGTAGTAATGAATTTAGATAACGTTAGGGGGAATGGCACGCATTGGGTTTGTTACAAGAAACGCGGACGGATTGTACATTATTTCGACAGTTTTGGTAATCTACGCCCACCTATAGAATTGGTGGAATACCTTCAACGACAATATCCTGTACAAATAAGATATAATTATGAGGCACGCCAAAAGAGGATGAATTCTGTCAATTGCGGTCATTTGTGTTTAGACTTTCTGGCATCAACAGCATGATTTGTATATCTGGAAGAAGCTCTTATTTTACGTGCGAATTTTTTCCCCCCATCGATCTTTCGTCTTCAAAACAATGGGAAATTGGATTGGTTGATTTAATGACATACAATTCCATACCAAATATAGAGAAAGATGTTAATGATAAATTCTATTATGGTAAAGCAAATCAATCAATTACTATTCCCGAAGGAGCGTATGAAATTGATGATATCAAACATTACCTGGACAAGGAGTTGAAGAAACAAAATAAAAAAAACTCTTTACAGATAAAAGCAAATAATAACACTTTAAAAACAGAACTTTTCTGTTCAGAGAATGTACACTTTACAAAGGAGGATACGATTGCATCGTTATTGGGTTTTAATAAGGGTTCCACATTGGAGGCGGGTAAATGGCACGAGTCTCCAAATCCTGCAGCCATTGTTAAAGTGGACGTTATACGAGTAGTGTGCGATATTGTAAGGAATTCTTATAAGGACGGTGTTGAAGGTCACGTACTACACGAGTTCTATCCGATAGTAGAACCTGGTTATAAAATAGTTGAGAAACCATCTCACGTAATATATCTACCAATAGTTCCGCAGGGCCTGCTTTATAAAATCAATATTAAATTGGAAGATCAATATAATCGATTGGTTAATTTTAGAGGAGAAACCATAATTATTCGTCTACATTTAAAAGGAATTAAATAATGGGATTTATTTTTACAAACAAAGGAATTCCATTAGATAATTATACCTCACCACCCCGCATTCATCATTCAAAGCTCAAAGAGGTAACACCGGATAATCTTTTATTTTTAAAATCAATTCCCGGATACAGAATAAATTATGTTAAACGTTAATGCTCCTGTACACAGCAGCGAAATTATTACAGACTATGAATGGCATTCACATTCACCCTACTCGTCAAATTCTTATGGAAATAGTGATGAAATAAGGATTCCTATTCACCAACAGGATGTGTATACGCTACCAAGTAAAAGTTATTTGCTAATTGAGGGATTGCTTTTAAAGGAAGACGACTCAGCGGCGACAACAACAAAATTTGTAAACAATGCGCCAGCCTTTCTGTTTGAAGAAATACGATACGAGCTGTGTGGTACGGAAATAGATCGAGTTAAAAACGTTGGCCATACAACATTAATGAAAAATCTTTTAACTCTGAGACCAGAAGAAAAAAATCTTTTAGGAAATTGGGGTTGGACGACAGACACACAAGCATATTCCCTCGAAACTGATGGAAAATTTTCATACTGTATCCCGCTTAGACTCTTGCTTGGTTTTGCCGAAGATTACAAGCGCATAATTTTAAACGTTAAACAAGAGCTGATTTTGCTAAGAGCCTCCAACGATAAAAACACAATTCTTCAGACAACAGCCGATCAGTATAATATAAAAGTGAAGATTAATAAAATTGTATGGCGAATGCCGTATATAAAAGTTGTGGATGAGGAGAAAATATCTCTACTAAGAATGACAGAAAGAGATGAAATAATTTCGATTCCTTTTAGACGTTGGCAAATGCATGAATACCCAATTCTTCCGAAAACAAAATTCCAAACCTGGACGGTGAAAACATCTTCTATGATGGAAAAACCTCGTTATGTAATAATTGGTTTTCAAATAAACAAGAAGAATGATTCGACCAGCAACGCTTCACACTTTGATTTCTGTTCTATAGAAAATATTAAACTATACTTAAATTCAAATTACTATCCCTATGATAATATTAACGGAAACACAGCTGTTTTATACGACTACTTTTCAAGATTTCAATCATCCTATTACCATGGAAGCGAAGATCAACCATTCGTCGATAGAAAAACCTTTATCAATAAAACACCACTTTTCGTCATTGATTGCTCAAACCAGCCAGAAACTTTAAAGACGGGATCGCTCGATGTGAGAGTTGAGATGCAGAGCAGCGCAGACTTTCCAGACCTCACAGCATGCTACTGTCTTATTATTCATGATGCTCTTGTACAATACTTACCTTTGTCAGGAATTGTAAAGAAAATAATGTAAATAAAGAATTTATTTTTTTAAATTGATTGTGTATTTATTGGGTAACAAATAACAACACCAAATACAATATATATATTTATTAAGTAATAAAAAAATAAATAATACAATATTTGTTAGATAATAATGTTAAGAATATATATATTTGTTAAATAATAATGGAAGGAAGGGGCGATGATGGTTACAAATAAAAATGGCCTATACTAATGGTCCCTGTATAAAAATAAATTTGCCGGTGCCGATCGAGATAGGCGTCGGCATGTTCAACATTTTTAATTGTTTTGGGTATACCATAATAAGAGTATACCCGAATTCTATTTTGAATGTACAAAATGTCAAAAATTTCCAAAAATTTTTCCATACATCTGTCGGGAATTAAAATGTCTAACCCCACAGCCGAATCTCTTATGAAATTTACCATTTCGTCTAACCCAAAAAAATTTATAAACGGGCGGCCAAACCCCCCCGCTGTAAACATCATTACCCCTTCCTCTGAAATTACAAATTCTAAAAACATAAAATGGCAGGTCGTCAGCACTTTCAACATATTTGTCCGCCACCTGTGATTGCCCACCGGCATGATTTCTGAAACAAAACATTAATCGATTAAATAATGACCATATGCAAGTGTTGTAATTCCATCTTCACATATATATCTTTTATCATCGTCAGCACTTAGAGCTAATTTATTAACAGTAATGGATTGAATATTATGTTTTCTAGATCTAAATAGTTTCATATCTTTTCTGAGTTTAACACCCTCAAATAAACATTTTTTATAATCATCAAAACATATTTGTTTTTTTATCACCGGTTTAGTTATTCCTTTTACTTTTTTTGTCACCTTATCGCTCATAGTCTTGAAGGTATAAAGTTTTGGACGCAAACCCACAAATTCTGTGATTACATCACTCATGCATTCGTCTTTGAAACATCCTAATCTCTTTTTATTTTCTACAGAATAGTTCTTGTGGTCTGTTGGGTAATCAGACATGTCGAAAAATTCCTTCATTTGTAAAAGATCTTCGTATACGTTTTCTGTAAAGATTTCATAGAAAAACGAATCTGTGTCTAGGTACATTAGATTTACAGTTTTATCTTTATAAAAGTTTTTTATAACTTTATAGTGAAATTCATACATGTGATATTTGCTTAGTTCTAAAACAGAGAAACCAATATATATCGGTTTATTAAATAAAATTGTCTCTTTCCCACATTCGATTGCGCTCAGATTTTCATTGTAAACAATTCTGTTTAGGAAATTTGGTCTTGAAATCAAACGTTTCAACCGCTTCTCGTTATTAACAAGCTCGAGATTCATCCTTTTTCTAATATTTTCAATACTCTTTCCAAACATTGCATTATTTAACAGCTTATAAAAATCTTTTTCAAAATCATTTTTTGCCTCTTTTCTTTTCTGCGTATTAAATGCAATATAAGACGCCAGCCAACAGCTCTGGTTAAATTTTAATATCCTATGTATTTTTTCAACTGTAAGCCCGTTTCTAATAGCCTGTTTAAGATTCATATAGTGACAGATGTAACGTTCTTTTGTGTCAAATGTTGTTAAAAGTTTTTCCTGTTTTGATCCGGGTGGTGTCTTACGTTCTGGTAAAAAGGGGAGATCATTATGAGAGTCATGCAAATAAGTTGGATAGTATACATCACACTCTATTATGTATCCTTTATCACCCTCATCTTGAATTTCGTTTACATCAAACGTTTTAATTTCTTTGCGACTCAACCATTCAAAAGAATCTTGCGGCATAGGTTTTGACATTGCAAAACCATATAAATTGTTAGCATCTATGTAAAGTAAATAGGTATTTGGTTTTTCCGGATCATATAAAGTGTATGGATTATTAGCCTTAGACCATCTCTTTGAACAGCTTGTTATACCGCCTCTAATTCCCCTCTCTATAAACATATACATATCGTAATCGGTAATCAAGTCTAATTCTATTTTTGTATACTTTAACATTGCGTCAAACGTTAAACTGGGAACCGACAAATAATATGCGGGATCAACGCTATAATTGTCTAAACAAATGTCTCGAAAATTTTCAAATATATCAGCAAGTAGAAGCACATCTGTACGCAAATATAAATCACTATATTCACCCAAAGTCTTGCAATTGAAACGCTCCCAAACTCTTTGTGCGTGATTATAATCATCATCGCTCACGTTCTCGTCCGTAATGCTATTATAAAAATCCTCCTTTTTCGGAAGTTTGGGTTCATCTAATCTGGCCCAAGAATCTGTATATTCATACGGATAAACACCTTTTCTCGTTACAAGTTCTAGATCATTTGTAAAAAATTTTTGTGTGTGAGAAAATCTATCTTTTGGAAGATTATTTGCAAGACGGGCTAAACTATCATTCATAAATCTGAAACTATCTAGAAATCTCAATTTAATCCCGCTTACGGTCTGTTTTGTAAAAGATATATATTTTTCGGAAGTATTTGGAATTACACCAATTTTTTCAGAATCAATACCTAGTTGACGAACAATAAAATGTGAATCATAATTTGAACTACCATGAATGAATATAGGTAAATAGCGTTGATTTTGTCTTTTTAAGTTACAATCATTACATATTACATTTCTAAATTTACCAGTGAAATGACAATGATCTCTTACACGTGGATGTAATGCGGTAAAGTCTCTATTACAAGATTCACATTGTGTAGCCAGTTTTACTCTACGTTTTTCATCACGGCTAAGAGGGAGAAGGGGAAAATTATTTTCCTGTAATAAATCGCCGATAAGATTTGCTATAGAAATTAAATAGTCCATAAATTTAGCGGCCGCATCCACACCTCTATACAAATATGGATCGCAAGGTAAATTGCGTGTAATTGATTCCGGAAGATTTTGCCAAACCAGGTACACACAAAAACTCATTGGTTCGTGGTGACTATCCACTTTTGTAAACTGCGAATCAATTTTATTTACTTTTTTCAATATACTTTCAAAATCACAATAAGCTACAATAGGAATTCTAAAACTATGATGAAAATTTGAAAATTTCAAAACCGAATGTTCTTTTGGCATAACACACTTTACCGGTTTATTATCGCGACAATCTTTTTTATGTGTTTTTAATTTTTTACGCGAATCCTTACCCTGATAGCCGGCGAAACAACGTTTACAAAATATCATTTTCTCTTTATGTTTAGTAATCTGGCTACGCACCAATTTTGAAAAATTCTTAATATAACAATAATGATTAGAAATTAACAACAAGTCAAAATGAGTTTTTCTCTGTTTATTAGATATCCTTAAGGGATAAATTGTTTTTTTCCCATTTACTCCATAAACGTTTACACTAACACCAATATTTTGTTTTTCAAAAACTTGTATTTGTTTTAATTTTACAGGAAAAGTAAGTCCATTAAAGTTAAACAAATCACTCAATTCTCGATATCTTTTATTCACTCTTTCTACATGTTCTCCCAAAACATAACGAGATAGGATTGCCCATTGAAAACATTTTTCGTCTCGCAAATTTTTAGGATTAATAACCGCACTTTTAACAGCAATAAATTTTGGTAAAGGTACATACGAACTTCCTCCAAGCGGGTTATATTTGCTAAATCTTAAGAGAAGCCCATCTACAGAGAGTAAAGTCCATCCGCTCCCCTTTCCCTGATATTCATATTCCTCCAAACAAATTTTCATAAACATTTCCTCTAACAGTTCGCCAATTGATGAATCTTGGAAAATTGGAATATTAACGGTTTTAAAAGCTCTATTCTCCACACCCATATCAGCTAACATTGGTTTAGTATAAGTACATTCTACAATAATGTTAAATTTTAAAGGTGTATCATATTCTATTAACATATTTTCAATAAGGCGTCTAATTTTTTCATCGTTTCCAACTAAAAATGTGCAGACATCCTTAAATGCTGTATTATTGTTTTTTAAAAAATAAGTTTTTAAAATACCTCTAAAAGCGTTTTCTATTTCTATAAACTCGTCTCCGTCACACCGCAGTCCCAATCTATATTCTTTTTTATTTAAAGCCATTTTTTTATTTAGTATCAATAGATTCAATTTTAACGTTTTTAATCTTTAAAACTTTTTCACAAACATTTGCTAGAATATTATTAATAGCGTTATAAATTGATTCATCTTTTTCGTTTAGTATAAAATAACCCTTTTTATTAACCTTTTGCCAAAAATTCTTTTCGCTTGTACAATCTTTCAAATCTTTTATTTCGGTTATTTCAATTTTAACAAGATGGGTACCAGTCTCACCGGGTGTTATAATTCTTTTCCTAGTGTTTCCCGAATGATACAGAAACTGTTGACTTATAAGAACCGAACCACTTTTTTTCTGAAACTTTTTCGAAAATATTTTAGCAAAGCCGTCCTCCTCCTCCTCCTCGTCTTCCTCCTCACTACTGATATCTTTTTTTCTCTTTATTCCTTTACACTGTTTTGAAATACTATTTAATTTCTCTACAACTGCGAATGAAAACTTTTCATTTTTTTCTAAAACATGTTTTAGAATATTACAAATTTTACTTAGAGACAATTCTTTATCTTTTGACTTTACTTTAGTATGTAAACAATTCAAAATTTCTCTAACTACAATAATAGGTTGTAACAGCAAAGAATTGTGACTATTTTGATATTCTTGTTTTAGTAAACGATAAAAATTATCCCATCTATTAAAAGTAACTAATCCAAGCTTGTAAAGATTTTCTACAATATAGTGAATAGTAAACATACTACCGGTCAGGACGAGGCTGCCTTCTTCTGTGTACGCCGGTGGTGGTGTTGGATGATTGGCTACCGGCGACTGCGCAGCCACATTGTATGCTGGTGGTGAAGGCGGCGGACTGGGAGTGATGTATTCCTCCTCTGCTCCAACGTTGTTTATAAGTTGAAACTCCATTGCTACAACAAAATGTCTATCAGTTGTTTGTTTTCGTTGTATTAGAGAAAACAATAAATAATTTCCTAAAGACAAGTACTTACTTGATGAAATAGAAAAAACACTGCTCACTTTGAAAAAACACTGTGATGAAGTGATTATAACTGATGCCTCTTCTTCAAAGTTCTCTCTTATATACTGAGGCTCAAGGACTATGAAATCATGACAATGTTGCACGTCTTACCAAGTTGCTGTTTCGGATAATAATTACTACACGTACCAAGGTTGCACTTTCTGTTGAGTTACACCTATGAAAAATAATTACTACGCGTACCAAGGTTGCACTTCCTGTCGAGTTGCACCTTTGAATAATAATTGCACACGTTCCAAGGTTGCACTTCCTGTCGAGTTGCACCTTTGAATAATAATTGATACACGTTCCAAGGTTGCATTTCCTGTCGACTTACAACTTTGAATAATAATTGATAAACACCCAAGTTTGTATTTCCTGCTGACACACCATGTTGAATAAATAATTAACAAACAACCAAGTTTGTACTTCCCGACAATTTGCAGCGGTTGACAATCGGCATACTAATCTAAATCTTCTCCATACCTAGCGTTATATTTTTCTATGCGCGTTTGCCAAATATCAAATAAGAAATACAAATCAAAATACTCTTGATAATTATTAAGTTCTTTTACATATTTTAATTTACAATAACTTAACATTTCGTGAAGATTATTCCAACACAATTGTTTTGAATATTTTCGTAGAAATTTTAAAGTGCCTAAACGTAGCTCTCCATTTTCCCGATTGAATAAATTTAATGATGAACAATATGTTTCAAAATCTAACTTATGTGAAAATTTATCTAGAAACCAAAATGGCACATTCGTATCTATAAAAACAATATTTAAAATATTAAGCTCGTTTGGTATTTTTTCTATTAGATTTTCATCTGAAATATATTTGTAAAGTTTTAAAAATAACCCTCTAAATTTATTTACACTCTCCTCATCTTTTTTCAATATTTCTAAAGAATTCTCTAAAACATAATCACACTTATCAAACAATATTGCAAAATTTACAGCACTTTCTGTACAATAAATTGCCAATTTGTTAAAAATGTTTTCAAATATTAGTTGTATTCCTAAATTATGTGAATTATTATTCTCACCGTATATTGTTTTACGATTATCCTTATATTGTAGAATATCGTTCTTATAGTTACACAACCGACATTTAATTAAAGTTTTTGTATTTATCGCACTATCTACAATTGATTTTGTAACAATAAAATTACCGTACAATCGGTTATATGATATCACAGTTTGTATAAAAATAAAATCGTTGGCGGAAAAACTCCGCCGTCTCTTTGCACTCGACATCTCTCTCCAACTGTCGCTCTTGCGGGTTATATAACACAAATACGCAAAGAATATTAAACACTGTTTATTAATTCATATAGTATAGGTTCTACATCAACATAATTTACAATCTTTTTTACATTGTTTAATTTTTCTTCATGAATATGGTGCAACTCTCTAATATAATTTAAATTGATGTTATTTATTTCTTCTGGACGATTCCTCCTAAGTATTCTTAAATAACAGGTGGCGGGTTCTGTGTTAACATACAGTCGAACGACTTTTTCGGTCTCCAAATAATTTGGTAAAAGGTTTCCCAACAAAAGAAGCAAATTATACTCTACAGAATTAATCTTTCCCATTTTATACAAAAGCAGGGAAAATATTTCTCTAGCGCTGAACAACGATCTATCCATAATAACGATGTAACCATCCTTTGAGTATTTTGCAGCCTCCATCTCATTTTCCAACATGTGTAATAAAACCATTACTTGGAAAGTGAATGCATAACGCTCTTGATCTTCATAAAACATTTTCAAAACATTCTCACCATTGAAATTTAACCATTTTGATATGGGTTCTTCTAACAACTTTACCTTGCAATTGTCGGATTGTAGATTCTCATAAAGCTGTGATGCAAGCACACTCTTACCTGCACCTATATTTCCTTCTAATATAATTATCATGATGTTGGTAATTTAAAAAATCTGTCAAATCCTGCTCGGTAGCGACCTTTATCCCTCTCGCTCTCCTTGTTGATAACAACAAATGAATAGCTGTTGCCATCGTTATTGTTCCAAACATTGGCACACAGTTCTTTGAATAATTCGAAGGACATATCTGTATTCACGTGGTCGTTGTAAACGTGCCGTAAATTACGATCATCCTGTTTAAATATTATAACAAGATTTGCATTATCACGAATCAACTGTTTTGGAATGTGACTGTACGTTTGACTCAAGTAGAAAACATCTAGCTTATAATGTCTTCCTGTTGTAAAATAGTTGCGAATATTATCCTGTTTCTCGCATGACACATCATCGAATATAATAATAGAATCTGTTTTTATTTCTGTTAGATCGGGTACTTCTTCATTTTCCGAAAACAATTGATATCCAATTTCTGGGAGACCTTTTAACACACAACTTAAAAACTTATATTTTGGTTGACATAACGATTTAGAAAATATATATACGTTTTTAAAATGCAAACCATTTGGAGAAAATAATAAATTCATTATTAAATTGGTTTTTCCTGAATTACTGGGTCCTGCTATAATACATCGAATATTATTTGGAAGAAGCGTATTGTGTTTCACTTTTTTTATTTTAGTAGGAAATATTATGTCATCAAAATTTATGATTGGAAGTTTAACGCGCTGTTTCACCAACTTCATTGTAAATCTTTTTTGTCTATCCAAGTGTCTCTTGTACTATCAAAACCCAACCAGCGAACAAGCAGTTTATTTCCTTTCTTACGTATCACTTTCTCTATTAAATAGATATCTCCATACTTTGTTTTACTTAATTCTTCGTTGTAAAATCCTCCTTTTATCACATCACCAGATTCGTCTTTTAAAATGTATGTGACTGGAACCGTAGACTTAATCTCATAGACTGTGTAGATCTCGTTTGACCAGCCGGGGTAGTAACCTTTATCAAAAAATTTCTTAGTTCTACTAATCCTAACTTTATCCCCCACTTTAAATCTATTTTCAACCTTTATTTTTTTTCTATTATTAATTATTCTCTGCAAAACTAAATACTCGTTATTCTTGTTTACCTCTACCGGTTTCATGCCAATTGTTCTGTGCACAGTGTTATTGTATTTTCTAATAATTTCTGGTAACAAATTTAACCATTTATAATTACCCTGTTCACTAAATGCTATCCACATTTTTCTCTTTATTGTTCTATTTAATCGTTCTACAATAGACGCTTTTTTATCAGAAAAAGTAGAATAATGATTAACACCATACTTATCTAACAACCTTTTAATCTGAACATTGTAAAACTCTTTTCCTTTATCTGTTTGTAAATGTTTCATATGATGCTTATGTAAAATTGGTTGCAAAACTCTTGCAATCTCATCAGCATTTTTTGCCTTTATCGGCTCGGCTATTGCAATTTTACTAAAACAATTTATTACAACTAATATATATTTATAACCTTTATTGATTTTAGAAAATGGTAACATCTCTACAAGATCTGCTTGAAAAAGATCATGCAAACCTTTAAGTTCAACATAACGGGTAGAAAAATTTCTACGAACCTGTTTGTGTAATTCATTAGCTATTTTATTTCTTACATTCATTTTTTAAAACATTAATAATTCTTAACTATTTTACAATAAGGTGCTGCTTTTTTATGCTCTTGTTTTGGACAATCCTCCTCCTGCCACCGGTCGAGTGTAACTCCACACGCAAGACAGCTGGTTGCATCTCCTTGTCCCGTATAATAGAATCCGGTATCAACCATTTCATCAATTTTTGGAAAGGGTTTTGGCCAATGAAGAAACGTTTCTCTCATCAAGTCTTCAGTTTCAATAACGATTGTTTTAAATTCTCCGTATTTGTGTAAATTTAGTGAAATATTTTTGTTTTGGTCACAATTTGGATTTGAAATCTTATGTAAAAAATTTATATGTCTAATTGTTAAACTTTCTGTGGATTCCCAACCACAACCACAACACACAATATTATCAAACATTTTTGTACGGTAAAAACCTGATTTTATAAGATCTTTTTTTGAACAATTAAATATATTATTAGTCCAACAGCCTGTAACATCCTCACCTGAATCGGACATCTCTCTTACTTGACAGCGGATCGGCAATAGAAACAATCTGTCTTCTTCAACGGAAATGATATACCATCAAACGAAAACCGGTGTTCTCTGCATATAAAACAATTTAACACGTCAGAATCTTTTTTCAAATGTTCTGGTAGTCTGTCGTAAATATTTTCTATATTTTCGTGATGTTGTAATAAGAACTGTTTAGGCAGATATTTGACTAATTCTTGTTGCATATCCTTATATCCTTTAACACAACATTCTTTGATTGCTAAATTAACAGCACAAATTCTATCTTGAACCAAATGTTCCAATTTCCACCAGTCAAGTAGCACACACGCATTTACATACGCACAATTTTTAGAGCTATGCTCAAACATACATGGTTTACAAGCTATAGCACAAAATTGTTTCTTTAAGACAGTTAAATTTGGACAGTTTAAATCATCTAAATTAACAATTTTCACATTGAATTCACTTAACAAATCAGTTAAAAATTTTTGTTTTTCGCAACCTTTTACATAAACAGTACCACTAATATTAATCTGTCTAAATAATTGTTTCAACTCACAATACGGTTTAACACCCGAGTCCCAACGGAGTCCGTGATAATATTTTTCCAGCCAAATCACTTGTTTTTGCAAATCTTTCTGCAGTTGGTTAAAGTTGAACGGCGGTTGAAACAACTGAAATTCATACACTTGCTCATCTGTTGACACTATGGCTAACTCTTTAATAATGAAACTATTATTGTTGTTTTTAAAACCTTGGAAATCGATAATGAACTCCATTATTTAGATTTCTTGCTCGGTGACTGCAAAGTAAAACCTTTTAGTTGATTGGTTGCTGCTCTGATAGATTCTTCGTTTAAACGACGTTCTTCTCTTGCACGATCCGCTGCCAATCTTATCCAACAAATACCGCTTCTTGCTTCTCTATGTTCGGAGTCAGTACTAACTTGATAAACAGTATTCAAATCTTCTCGAAAATGTACTCTACGAGAGTTGTCGGCCATGGCTTTTATACCTCCGGCTACTTGTGCGCATCACCTTTAAGCAACCTTGTACGTGAAACCTTGAACGTGTTAGAATGTGATCGGATGTGCGTGAGACCTTGAACGTGTTATAATGTGGCTGGATGCAGCCTTGAACGTGACCGGATGTGCGTGCGACTTTGTACGTGAGACCTTGAACGTGTTAGAATGAAGCCGGTGACCGGATGTGCGTGTGGCCTTGAACGTGCCCAGCCGGTGAACGTGTGGCCTTGTACGTGAGG
>JAGFPH010017386.1:0-17761 GCA_018207615.1 Philaenus spumarius | reverse complement strand
AAAAATGTGCAGTTCTACTGGCATTTTTTACTTGCTGAGTGATGTTCAAATGTATTTTTTACAAAGAATGTATGTACTTTAAATTTGTGTTTTATACCAATATTAAAAATTGACAGTTCTAGAAACAAAAAATAATTTATTTACAACTATGTTTTGGTTCTCTAAACTTTATTTTAGAAGGTCCTTACTCAGCCCTCTCGCTCCCTCTACAAAAAAAAAAAATGGGCACCCTTCAGTATGATGAAATATTAATTAGTTTAGGTTTTACGGTCACACGGATCTTACTTAGTAAACCAAAATTTTTAGTTCTAGAATCAAACAACTTAGCACATATTGAGCAAAAAATTGCTATAATACAGTAGAGCGTCGATAATCCGAACGTCAATAATCTGAAACGTCAAAAATCCGAACGCGTTCTGAGGCAGCCCCTGCAAAAATTTCGTTTTCGTTTTCGCAAATTCCTATTATTGCGTCGTTAAAAATTTCACAAAAATCTTCATTGCAGTTTGATATTATTATCTCTTTTTAAACACTTCTTAATACCTGCTCTCACACGCCCTTACAACAGACTGGCTGTCAGTATCACTGTCACGCTAATAAGCTGCTTTAGCGCTAGCAGTAAACATAGAGAAAGTTCATTCATTTCTCTTTATGTAATCATTATAACAGTGTGTCGTACATACAGTAGTGTAGTACACAGTATTTTTTTTATTTTTCGTTTGTGTTAACTTTAATGTACAAGTGAACTTTTAATTATGTACTGTACTGTAATTGAGAGTTACAAGTGTAATCATGTTGGCCCTGATGTGTACGTGCAGGTTCTTCTAAATCATAATATGCAAGTAGTCTTACATACTGTATTGTAATGGCATTACTTCTTGTACTGTTTAACCACTTTAATCGATTAAAGGGTATATATTTTAGCCTAAATGGCATTTTCTTGGTTGTTTTCAAAAATCCGAACAAATTGATAATCCGAACCCCCCTCGGTCCCAATTAGTTCGGATTTTCATCGCTCTACTGTAATTTAACTATTAGGTTCAAAAAGCACAACAAATAGATTAACATTGCATTTTATTATTACGGATTTGTACCTTCACAAGTCATTAAAACACAAAAAAAATGTAATATTTTGTGTATTATAATATTATTATTATAAAACTAACAATAATAATTAATTATAAAGTTATTAATTCACTAAAACATGACTAACAACTAAAACACCACACACAAAAGTAAAATACAAATACCACATTCATAAGAGTAAACGACTACACTCAGGTACAAAAAAAGTGGGTAAACAGATAAATTTTAATAATAAAGGGCAGGACTCTAAGATAAAATGCAAAAAAGTGAGGAAACTTAAAATACTGTTTGGCTTATCATATATGTTAGCCTCATTCTGCTTTATTGCAAAGAACCAGTGTACTTTTATCACCATGAGTTGATCCTTTTATCTCACTGTCAACTACATTATACTCACTCTTGATTGATCATTGGTAATCAAAGTTAATGTAAGCATTTCTAGTTGATTTTTTAAAATCCTACTATCTCCCCCTGCCGCTAAAACTGTGACATTAATTGAAAGTGACAATAGTGTGCATTCAGGTGCTGAGATTACACGATTTTCTTGATCAAACATCAGTAGAACACCAGGTTTTGGACAGCTGGAAGTTATGAAAGAAGCCCATGTTTTGATCATGGAGCAGTAAGTTGCTAGGGATGATCTGTTTATTCCATCATTGGGTTTACGACTCTTTAGCGAGTTTGAAGAGTGGATGTTAGTCTATGGACAGTACGAAGAAGGTTGAAGGAAAGAGATCTCATTGCTTCCCGACCTACTACTGGCCCAAGATTAACTGCACAAAATCGGCAAACTCGATAAGAACTGGATCAAAGTCTAATTCTAGTCTAAGATCTTCAGACATACAAGAACCAGACATGAAAAGGTAATGGGAGCAATATGACCTGTGCAACATATCATCCAACACATTTTCAACAGAGGCTTTAGCATGGCGAGGATGTTATATCAAGTGAAGTACATGGAGCTAGTCATCATTGATAGAGACATTTTCAATAGAAATATAGAGTTTCTAGCAGAGCAAGTAACAGTTATGGCCGAGTTTGTTCTGACTTTCTTTTAATTGTATTTATTCTTTAAGCCTTAGACAAAATACATTTCTAATGGCAAGTGTCATTATCTAAAGGAAATTCAAACATATAGCTACTAACAAACACTTACAATTAAAAAAAATAAAACATATAAAATATAAAACAATATAAAAAATGGAATAAATATTTAAACTACACCAAAACGTAATATAACAATATAAATTATATTACACTAGGGGAGACCCCTGTGTGCTCCGCACGCCAACCCCCAATGGAACCTTCTAAAAACATATGTTACCATATGTTTTATTTATAATAAAGGTGTGGATTAATAATAACATCAAAACTAAGATGGTAAATAATGATAAATGTTCAAATTAAATTATCTCTTATATTTTATAACAGCAGTTATAATAATGATTAAAAGAACCAGCAAGGCTCAGGTCTACACTTTAAAACCCTAACTTAAAAGATAGAAATACAAAAGCAATTTCTTCAAATTTTGAAATCAGCTGTTAATAGAAATATTAGAGAAAACAGCTATATTGTTATTTTATTCAATTGGTTGCTATGGTAATAAATGTAAATACATGTGTTGGTTTATCATTCTAGGCCCAACCTAAGAATTTTTTCCGACTAAATTTACAAATATTGAAATAAAAAAGGTTTTTATCGAAATGAATTATAGCCTTTGTTACTCAGGGATAGTGTAGCTTTTTATTAGTAAAACTGTTTTTTCAATCGGTTCAGTAGTGCCAGAGATTACCCCCTACATACAAACAAAAAAACAAAAAAAACAAACTTTACCTCTTTATTATTAATATAGATGCATAAAAAATATACTTAATACCTATAAGGTTATAAAATGGCATCCAGAAATTTCTCCACAGTCCAGAAATCTTTAAACTGCTTTAATTTTTTTTTTACATTGACCTCCATTGTTTCTTTAAAAAGTTTGTTCGTGAAACGGACTCCTGTCTCAGACGGTAGCTTGTTGAAAGCTTTCATTCTGTACTGTTTGCTGTGGAAGTCAGATTTATGATGCTTAATGTATGCAAGTACAATGTTTCGTGCCATATAACTTTGGCACTTACTTTACACTGTGATGTAAAATGATTTCAAAAATCTACATTCAAGTAAAGGGAGGATACCAAGATTTTAAAAACGCATTTCTACAAGAATCACGATGGAACATACAACCCGTAATACTTACTGATTGCTTTTGTAAACTGAACACTATAGGTTATTTGCTGTATTGCCTGTATTGATTCATCCCATAGAGCAGCGGTTCCCAACCTGTAGTATGCGTACCCCTAGGGGTACACAAAGGCCTGTGGGTGGTACTCGAAAAAATATCAGTAATGATGGAATCAATATTTCGGCCGTTGGAATTGTAACAACTACGCAGTAGAGTTGATGCGTTGCTGATCTGTGAGCGTGTGTGCGTGTGAGTGACAGCACAGAACAAAACAGGAAGCAATGCCCCACAAATGATAAAGAAATTGCGATTTTGGGAATCCTGCCACATAAAGGAATAGTGTGAAGTTTTCGGCACACTTCATAGTTTCTTCATGGAAAACAATCTCAAATGAATCCGGTTTTTGGTAACAAATTTGTATTTGTTCCATAAATAAAAAATATACTTGAAAATAAAAATATACGTTTTATTTAATACCAATCTATATACTTAGTCATAGAAGAAACTAAAAAAAACCGTCAGCTTTTTAGAAATGAGGGAAATACTTTTCTTGGAGTAAACAGATTAAAAAAGCAATTTTCGCTAAAAATTAAATGAAGCTGATAGGGAAACATCATCCATAGTTAATAGGAGTGGAATGGGTTAAGATTATCATTATACATTTTGATGGATGTCAATTATTACTATTTGTTATTTATATTCTTATCAGTTATTGAGCTTCTTATAGATTTACACTAAATAAATATAGATATTCAAAAAAAATTGTATCCCATTTTTTTGCAACCTGAATGTATATAATGAATAGTATATAAATGTACTATCAAGAAGAAGTTATCAAGCATCCTACTCAATATTTACAGAAATATACAAATTGTATGCCAGATTGTCGAGCATAGGTTTTAAGATATAAAATTGTATTTCCACCTATCGAAGTAATATGAAAATAATGTTCTTGTCCGAGAAAAGATTTCCTGAAATTGATATAAAGTTTTTAACTTTATGGGGACACTCCGTAAGGGAATCCTTTATGCTTAACATCGATAACGCGTTTAGTGTTGCGTGCTTGAGATGGTTTTTGGTATTGATGAATGCAAGTTAACAGCGTAAGCAAAAGGAGACATAACTCAAAGAACACAAAACACAGGCCTCCTGTTAACATTAACATGATGTGGTCTAACAGCCATGCACTCAGTCGTTCCATGCAACCCTAGAACAGAAATTAATTGTTATTTATTATATATTATCTTAACACATTACTGTCCATATTATTGTATTATTCTTTGTTTCGTTCTTGTAACTTAACATTTGTTATGGATTTTATCACTGGAGAGGCGTGACATTTTTGCATAGTCATAGCGACATTTTCCGATTCTAGGAATAAATCTTTTAAAACGTTTTGTAGGAGGGGGCAAAATAAAATAAAATTTTTAATTTATTAAAAATATTTAATTAATGTGCTTATGAAACAAATCATCAATGATGACTAAGGTCTACAGAATAAAACAATTCAAAAAACAATACCTTAGTTTACGCTACTTGTACACGAACTTCAGACTCCTTGTTTTGATTGAGAATTTTTGACTCTACTACAGTGGAGGGGGAGCGGAGGAGTTTGCTGATCAATTACAGATATTGATTTAATTCTTTTTTTTACCATCAAGTAAAACATTTACAGTTTATACCTACAAAGTTTTAAAGATCACATCAGGCAAATGGGGTCCGTCATTGTCAATACAAAATGCTTCAGTCGAAATTTGAAATTTTGTTCCACTCTTTCCAGCATATCGATGAGTATGTTGGTGATAACTTGACGAATATTGTACATCAGATGAGGTAGGGTCCTTGGATGGTCATTATAAACTAACAATTTGAGATAGCCCCATAAAAAAAGTCACTAGTGGCTGAATCGGGCGAACCCGCTGGACAATGCATATTACCCCTCAAGGAGAAAAGGCGGCCGAGGAAACATTCCCGCAAAACAGTAATTATCACTCGCACTGTGTGCGCTGTGGCACCGTCCTGCTGAAACCACACTTTTTCCAAATCCATCTTTTTGAGTGTTGGAAGAAAAACTCCTCAATCATGTTGACATAACGATTAGAATTCACCGACACAACCCGTTCGTTTTATTCAAAAAACCATGAACCAATAATCCCTACTGTCGATACAAAGTTTCCTTGAAGTCGTTTACCCATGAAACAATCGACAGGTGGCCAGAAACACGACCAGGAGGAGTGATATTAAAGCTGGTATGGAATTCACATTGCGTGGCAAAGATCGAGCGATCGTTAGAAAAGAAGGCCTTGGACTCCTCCTTCGTCCACTGCATGATGGTGACTAAACCGAGTGGAAATGAATTAAATTACAAGTGAAAAACATGAACCAAGATCAGGTTTCGAACCCAGGAGCTTTACCATTGTGTGGTAACGCTCTACCGACTGAGCAACCCTGATCGCACCAGGTATTGGTCGATGTTATCTCACTTGTACTGTTTACTGCATTTTTGGACCAACAGACTTAACACCTCGTATACAGGGTGTCCCATAAGTAAAGAGCCAAACTTCGGGGAATGGTTCTATGGGTAAAAATAAGAAAAAAAGTTCATATAAACACAGACCTGAAAACGCTTCGTTTTCTAGATATCCGCCATTTTGTTTTTTGTACAAAATAATTCTTATCTAGAGAACAGTTTGACTGATTGAGTTCAAAATTGGCATGCAGTTTAACCTAACAATGATATATCTCAAGGAAAATAAGCGATTACATCCAATCATGAGTTTCAAAATGGCGGCTGTTTGAAAATGTCAAATCTAAATTACTCAAAAACCGTACATTTTATAAATGTCAAAAGACCTTTTTTGTAGCCCTTTTGATTCCCTATCGAATAATGTAACTCAAAACAATCGGATGAAGGATAATAGTTAAGCTATGTGTAATAATTAATTGGTATGTTCAACCCGGCATCCTATACCAACACAGTAATCACAACAATATTGTGGTTATGTATGATGTTATCTTTAACTTAACTACCATCCCCTATCCGATTGTTTTTATGGTTAAAGATAATGACAGCAAATGTACATACAAAATTGCTGTGTTTATTGTGTTGGTATAGGATGCCTAATTTATAGTGTTTGTAGTTGTATGAGTAGGCCTAATGTAGGGTTAAATGGGTTTAAAGTTTTTAATGTTTTCCTTGTGCATAAAAATAATCGACAAAATTTAAAACAAATTTACTTAATTCTAACACAAAAAATTATTAATTTTAATTAAGTGAGTTTATATAATCGACTCAAAAGACTGCATAGACACAAACTATTATAGTAAAGTATCATTACGATTTGGTACCTCCAAATGCCTCGCTGTCCTGAAATTATCCACATTTACATCTTCACAACGCGAAGTGTTTAAAGGTTTTGGATCCAGAAACTCTGCCGGTTGTTGTAAAATACAACATGATAGTGGCACAAGCAGTGTGGGAGGGGCTAATTCACGTAACCTCCACCAGGATACGCTGTAGTCAGAGCCACTGTTTACCCCGCAACACTGAAACTGTTTGAGATCCATTAAGCATAAACAAAAAGGAAATCTGCCAAGACCACACTTCAAAATTTTATGAATTAAAAAAACATACAAACTATATTTTGAACAAGATCTCGATGCGATTAACACTTGGTTTATAAAAAATGGTTTAAGAAAATACTATTAAATTTAAATACATTTTTTTGTACAGTTCCACACTTCCACACCAATTACAAAAACCATGTCTTAAATGATGAAAGTTTACTTCATAGCATTAAATTTGTTTTAAAATCTGCGAATTTATGGTTTGTATCTATTAGATGGGAAGCATAATTAGATGTGTTGCTCTCTATGTTAAGAGTTCCGTCAACTGTTTCATGAACGGCTTTCCAGATTAACTTTTCTAGAACTTGTTACAGTCACTACAAGTGATCCTAAATACCCCTGTTTTTTTTCACACTCTGGGAACTTTGCGGCAGAGTATTTTTTTCTGTGCTATTGTTGATGCTGAAGGCCATAGTTACATTTAATTTTTGCTTAGGGTTCTAGGAACAAACGTACTGACGATGAAACATATGCTTCTAAACGTGTCATAAGCTACGCAAACATAGTCACATGGATAAAAGGTAAATCAGTTATATCTGATTGTGACTTGGACTATTAAATTAAAATAGAACATTATCTAGTATACCAGGTGTCCCAAAAGTCAGTTTATCAGAAATAACAAAGACACTTGTATAATTTATTAAATTACATTTACATTGTGCCAAAGTTTTAAACTTACAGCACTTGTTCAAAATGATTCCCATTTACTTCAATACATTTTTCGCAGTGACTTTTAGCGAATTTCCATAGGAAAAATGAGCTATTGCAGTGGCCCTTATGATAAGACCCAAGGTCGGGAGTAGCAAATGAGCACCGATCATGGTCCCCAGAACACGTTTTGGGGTGTCATTAAAAATCATATACATATACAGGGTGAGTTTCTACTGACACCATTAACTTCGCCAGTGTGTTCTACTCACTAAATGGAATAAAAAAGTTCATATGGACCCATGTCCGATTCTCAACCGTTTGGCTGTAGTCGCGTATTTTGTGTTTTTTCAAAATCATGCTATTTTGCCGCACTATTTGTTTGATAAAAATAAAACTAATAAACGTACCGAATTGCAATTAAAACCATTAGAACAAGAATTAAATTTGCTATAAAACCAAGAGTTTTTGTAATGATTTGTCAACAATAATGCCTTTCAAAATTGGAAATAAAATAAGAAATTGGGTAAGTAAATGTTTTAGGTTACATTTCAAGACACTTTTTTACTACTTAAATGAAACGTAAGGCAATATCAAATGAAATTAAAAACTTCCTCATTTAATAACCTTTAAAATGATGTACAAATGTTAAGTTTTACGATTAGGTATGACAGTAAAAACTCTAAAAAACTAGAATAAAACACGTTTTACTGATTTGGTTTTAACAAAGAAATGTACTGAAATGATGTACTTATTTGTTTTACGAAATCAGCTGTAACTTGGTATTGGTTGAAATCAGCTGTTATAATGGTATTATAATTTATCACGCAGCCTGAATCAGCTGTTGTTAATACTACATTGTTGTAATAATTAATTGAGTCGTCATTTAATGTGCACGTCAAACTGAACTAGGCATTTGTGTTGTAAGGTATTCATTCTGTGATATGGATCCTTTTACAAATTTAGAATATGCTGATATGCATTTTGTGTACGGCTTTTGCTCCGGTAATTCGGCTGAAAGCCGTCGCGAGTACAATCGTCGTTTTCCTGACAGAAGGATTCCTGATGTCAGAACCTTTACCAGGGTACATCAGAGTTTGTGTGAAAATGGAAAGTTTCCTACTAATGGTCGCTTAGTTGGCAATTTTATGCAAGATGTTGCCGTAGAAGAAGATGTGCTAGACCGAGTAGAAGAAGATCCGCGGACAAGTACAAGAACTGTGGCCAGTATCTCAGACATATGTATCAAAACTAAGTAGTTTTGATACATATGTCTGAGATACGCCCAATTCACTGGAATTGTACACCCTGTTTATGTGTGCACACTCTAACGGACGCATTTTACGTCCGATTTGGTCCAAATTTGGTACACACGTTGGTTGTCTTAGTCACTTGGACGAGTTCGTTAGCCAAAAAAATTGGCGGGAAATAGACCACATTTTTGACCGGAAGTACATGTATATATGTGTGCGCACTCTAACGGACGCATTTTATGTCCAATTTGGTCCAAATTTAGTACACAGGTTGGTTTTCTAAGTCGTTTGGACGAGTTCGTTAGCCAAAAAAATTGACCGGAAGTAGACAAAATTTTTGACCGGAAGTAACAATATTTTGAGATTTTTCGTACTAGAATTAAATTTTGTTGAAGTTTTCTTTACAAGAATAGACATACGAAATAATTCTGCACATTTTGTTTTTTACGCGACTTTATAGCCCATCTGGTTCCCCCAAAAACAATCAAAACGTAAAATACCGTAAAAGTACCAGCTTAATTAAATCCAAGACTTTTACCGTGGTGACCGATGGCAATATATTTGGTACATGCTGGCAGCACCTTCGTGAGTAGATCAATTTCCCAAATAGTTGTTTGAAATCCAAAAGCTTATATAAATTTAATTTTGGAAATTCGCTCAACTCACGTCAGCGGTTCAGCTGCGTGGTCGGATTATTTATACTTGAAACTAAGTTTTGACATAAATCTTTGTTATTATTTAACACTGAAATTCGTTTTCGATCCCAGCTCGCAGTTGCTGCAAATTTAAGGGCGTCTGAGCAAAACATTATTTTTCATAATTCCCCAAACTGAAAAGTCTAACTGTGTTAGACCACATGATCTTGGGGGCCAATCAGTTGCACCACGTCTTCCGATCCACTCGTCGAATTGATTGCTGACACATTCTCTTACCATTAGGCACCATCTTGTTGCCAAATGAAGTTTGTATTTTCATACAAAGGATTATTTTGTAGCTCAGGAAAAATTACTACTTGCAACATTGTAAGGTATGAGTCTTACAGTGAAAAAGTATGGGCCAACGATGCCACCACTCCATATACCAGCCCACACAGTTACTCCTGGAAGTTCTTGTTCAAGAACTACATGCGGATTCACGTCACTCCAGTAGACACAGTTACGTCGATTGACACAACTGTTAAGTTTAAAGGAAGCTCATCTATCCAAAGAACGTGATTTTGAAAGTTGTATTCTGCTTCACAGCGTATTAGAAACCATTCAGAAAACTTAACACGTCTGTCAAAGTCATCTTCTAATAATGCAGCTGTGGAGGATAAGGTCTTAGTTTCAATGATTTCATGATACGATGTACACTACTGCATGGAATATCAAATGCAGCAGATTTTTTACGGCGAGATTTCTTCGTGCTCTGAACAACAGATTCGGTAATAGTCATTACACTGACTTCACTTGCAGCATTTCTGGGCCTCCCACTCTTTGGTAAATTATATATGCTTCCAGTCGTCTCAAATAGTTTGTTCAGTTTGTAAATGTTGCTGGAGTTTGAGGAAATCTTTCTACAAATAATAACTTCATCACTATTTTTGTTTCTCTTCTACCTACATTGTAAAAGAAAAATGCGTTCTTCAGTTGTTAGGTTGCGACTCATGGCTGCTTTGCAAATGTCAACACAATGTATCAACAACTAACTTAGCTGTTAATTAAACACCTGGAATAAACAAGGAAAACAATGTTGAGCAGTAGTGCCAACAAATCATACATAAATCTCTCTAAGATAAACAGCTGTATTTCAATAACAAACGTAGTATTCCTCGGTAAACTGACTTTTGGGACTGTTATATTAGGTAATATAATTGTGCAGTACTAATGTATTTTTGTGTTTTATTTAACTTTTCTTGCTTTGTCTGTTGTTTATATTTCATTTTAGAATTTATCTTTTTAACCTGTTTGTTGCAGTTTTAGGCTTTGTGTTTAGTCAATTTAGGAACTAGGTTTAGTTGAATGTTTTATTTATATGCTTGTTAATTAGTTTTAGTAGATTTTGATTTTGATTTTCTTTCTAGCGTTCAGCTAAAATAAAAATCCATATCTATATATATAAAATTCAATGTATGTCTGTTTGTCCTTTATGCGTTACCAAACCGTCCATCCGATTGCTTTGAAATTTTGCATAGTTACACAGGTTAACCCAGGGAAGGTTTTAGGCCATTTACCAAGGTCCTAGGACATTAGGGCTACGCCCCAGTGGCCCTCAAAGTTTCAATGTTAATCTTATGGAAGGTCAATCTTAAGGAAGAAGAAGAAATATTTTTATCAGGGGCACAAAAAACAGCTGTTCGTATGAAAAGCTTAAAACAGCTGATTTTGATCAACAGCTGATTTTGATCAACAACTGATTTGGATCAAAAACTGAATATAATTGTAGGTTAGGTAAATCAAATAATAGCAATAGCGAAGCATTGGCGGGTCCACTAGTACAGAATAAAAAGTTAATTTGTTTACCATTTATCTAAGCTTTTATTTTAAAATGTTTTGACCCGGAAATGCTTGCTATTGCTTGATTTGAGTATATAAATGTAAATTTAGATAAAATTAGCGACACACAATTTATGATTGCAATGAAAACATAATTTTGACATGCCTTGTGGTTAAAATAAGATTCATATTATCAGGGCAGGTGGCAGAGAATGTATTATACATATGGGTACCGTATTGAAATTTATTTTATAAGGGTATCTATCCTATTTTAATTATTATTTAATTTTAATGGTAGTTATCCCATTTTATTACTTTGGCTTAAGTAATTCAATTGAAAATGGTTTTTATCACTTAAGAATAATATTACAAAATTTTAGCTTTACAGCTTGTAGGAAGTTAGTTCAATTTATATTTATTGTATAGGGGTAGCAACAACATTTTAACCATTTATATAAATAGATTCATGAACTCTATTATTAGAAATGTATCAACAAAATTTTCAAATAATGTAGTACAAATAAATTACCCGAGTTTGAACCAAGTCAACAGCTGCTGTATACTGTTCTCTACCAGGCACTCCGTAGTTACGCTGCCACGTGTCTTGCAGTTCATCTCGATCTAAGTTAAGGCCTAAGTATTGCGGGCAGAGAAGTGCTAAAATACTGACTACGCATTCACCAACCAGAAGTACAACAAGCATAAACACATACTGCAAATGAAACAAAATTATTGAAAGCATTGCTAAAGTAAAAAAGGAAAGATTAATTTCCGATGTTCAAGAGCAAGTGCATCCTTCTTTCTCTCTATAAACCATTATTTCTCATTTAATTTTCTTTGAAACTAAACAAGACATGTTTCTTAAATCAATCAAAAGAATTTTTGACATTTCCTGGGCTTCAGGATTACCAGATTTATCTGTTAGCGATTTCTTTTTATCGAGCTACTTTAAGGGTCGGCTCTAGCTGTCGGCCATGTTGGCTGACACTCCATAACACCAATGTTAAATTAAAATCCAAATTTTTCCTTTATTTTTGATCGGAAAATTATAAACCATATGTCATTTTAAAGCTATGGTCAATATGCATGCAAATGGCTTTTTCAAAACTAAGAAAAATATTTTGTTTAATATTTATTAACAATTTAAAACATTGATTTTTAATATGTTTTTATGTCCAAGCCATTCGCATGAAGAATTTCATCCCCAAGAGTTTGGTATTTTTTTTAATACGCTATTTGAACAATTGCGGGTTTTAAATGGATTTAGGCTGAGCAGTGTCCGTGTAACCTACCGCCGCTATAGGGTGATTTTAAATATTTGTTTACGTTATAACTATTAATTATAGCGAAAAATTACCAAGCCATTCGGATGAAGAATTTTGTCCCCAAGAGTTTGGTATTTAAAAAAAATGCTATTTGAATAATTGCGGGTTTTAAATGGATTTAGGATGAGCAATGTCCGCGTAACCTACCGCCGCTGTAGGGAGTCTCAGGTTGCTTTCTGTTTTACTAGAGCCGACCCTTAACCCTTTCAACTCATGAGCTCCTGTATGGAGAGGAGTGACTCCATGAAACCTAAATGCCTAAAGGAGTAAACAAATTTCTCTGAATTCATGAAACCTCAAACATAAGTAATTTATTATGACACAAATCAAAATAAAATGGGCAAATTTAAACTAAAAACATAAATTAATTAACAAATTAAATATTTTTTTGTATGAAAATCTTTCAAACAAGGGTATGTACACAACGGCAAATTACAATCAAGGCACTGATAGGTTGTGTCCTTTTATTTTTGCACTTTTGTTGTTGTACTGTTGCATACGTAGCATTGAATTTCCTTCTTTGTGGGAAGCGGCAGAGAAATGTGGTACCCCATCAGATGCGTTGGATCTTTGTCGCTGCTTGGTACTAATCTCGGGACAATTATCATTTTCTTTTCTCCGTATGGGATGCATCTCAAATATCTGTCTCGGTAAGACTTTTTTAATTACGGAGGTATACAATTGTAGGCCAAATTCACGCATAGACATAAACCTACGAACTAACTAATAACATATGGAATAATTAATTGTAAATGGCGACCACTCCGAGTTTGAACAACAAATAATATTTTACCGCAAATTAGTCCAAACATCTGTGGAGTGCTACTAGTGTACAGATGATTGGTTTCAACCGTTCTACCCGGGAAATAGTGCACAAACCCTTCATGATTGGCTACAAGACAGTGAATAATTAATTCCTCAACAGCAAACCACGCTCTCTCATGGGCGCCAGGAGATAGGTGCAAGACGGTGCAGTTGGGCTCAAAGAAAAAAAAATTGGCCTAGGAAAACTAAATAACTACAAGTGCTTTTTTACAAAATATTTTGTGTTGAACCAAAGACATTAAAAGCAATATTACGAGTACCTATTTATTTAGATACAACATTTATTGAGATAAATAAACACTTGTAATCAGTTATTTTTCAAACAACAACTTCAACCTTCTTGGCTTCTGCCCAAACTTATTGCTTGCTAAATCAACTAGTTTATCATTCGCCTGCACTCGTTTCCAATGAACACTAAGCATGCAGACTTCTGCTACGAGATATTAGGACCTCAGCTACAGTGCGCAGCCAAGTTGCTGTTTCGGGAACTAGTCTGAACTGACAGGTGACAGGTTGTTGTAATTTTCAAGTGTTTGTTTCGTGCGGATAACCTTAAAATTCTTAAAATAGTATGTTATGTTCATCGGTTCATGTTCCTTATGGTCTATTTGTCTATATGTAAGTCAGTAACCCCCCCAATATCTGCGGCGCGTGGAATAGAGATTGATTAAGTGGACCTAACACAGAGAAAAACTTGAAAAGTTTCCTGTGATATTATGATGGTTTAAAACACGTTTTAAGAGGATCATTTTTTGAAAATTCCCCTGACCTCACACTTTCCCTGGGGGTTTTACAGAAAGTGGGTGTTTTTGCAACCCCCTGTATTCAAACCTCCCGCTGCCTAAGCGCTCTCTACAGCATCTCCCTTCTCAATGAAGGGTATTACTCTCACCCCTCCATTTCTCTATTCCGCATAGACAATTCAGTAACCTCGTATCAAAACTATTTCGAATAAAGTATCATCAAAATGAATGAAAGTGGTGAGGCTAGCAAAACACTACAAATGACGTTCCAGAACATCACCATTGCTTTTGCACTAATTGTACATGACTTTTCAGAATGTCACGACTATTTTAAGTGCAATTTTCCGTACTCTATGTACTCCTTAAAGGGTTGAGAACACAGTATACAGTACTCTCTTCATGCCCGAATTCTAGGAATCCATACAATGAGACAGATACCTACTCGACATTGTTTTCAAGAAATTAACATTGGTTTATGAATCCTTAATGGCATGTAGTGTAGTTTTAAAGTCAAACAATATTATTTTATAAACATTTCTTAACATTGGTGACAGTTATTTAAAAATTCCAGTTTTCCTGGTCTTCACAGTATTATCAATGAATACTTAAATGTTTAAGTATTCATTGGTATTATTGCTAGTTTTAAATAACCGTGTTTAGTTCAATTTGAAAGTTCTAAAAAGGATTCATAGCTAGTTTTTAATTTAACCTTTTGAGGAGTAATCAAGTCATATGACATGATTTCATTTGTTCCGCATAGGAGTGGAAGATCTCACATTTTGACATGCTTCCAGAGTAAGATTTTTGTTTTAATCATAATTATTAAATATTGTTTACTATAGCCATTTTTAACACTTTTACAACTTTAAAATAATTTTTAACACATTTATTGCTTTAAAATGATTGAAAAATCGAGGTTGGGTTTTGTAAAAGTTATCACATTATATGGTATGATTTTTTTCACAAACTAGGAACAATGAGACATTAACACTTGTAAAAATTTAGTTATTTATTTAATACCAGGTGTCCTAAAAGTCCCACCTCCTATTATTGTTTTTACTAATGGAAATAGACAGATTTGCTTTGGGGATTGTTAACATGAACAAAAATGGAGTTTTTTGGAGTATCATAAATTTTAACCCCTCCTCCAAAAACGAGGTATTTTGGGGGTAAGTCGAACATTTTAAATGAGAACCTCTATTGAGTGACACCTCATTTTAAAGGCCTTGATAAAAAAAGAAGACTGTCACAAGCCGGAGGTCTGTATGTTGACTCTATCCAACACAATGGCCAATCAAAGTTATAACTTTTCCCCCATTTAAATAACATTGACATGTTAATGATGATACATCTGTTGTTTTTACAAGGATTTAATCCAGTAGTTCACTCAATCTAAGTTATAAAACATGGTAATTAGTATAAAAAAAGTAAAGCTAAGCCCTCTGGAATTCCCAGGTACTGGTCTTTTTACTATTAGGAGTCGACAAACATGCACAGTATTTGCAAGGTTGTGTCAACCGAAAATCCAATACCTGGGAATTCCAGAGGGCTTAGCTTTACTTTTTTTTATACTAATTACTATGTTTATAACTTAGATTAAGTGACCTATTGGATGAAATCCTTGTAAAAAATAATAGATGAATCATCTTTAACATTTCAATGTTATTTAAATGGGGAAAAATTATAACTTTGATTGGCCATTATGTTGGATAGAGTCAACATACAGACCTCCGGTTTGCGCCAATCTTCTTCTTTTATCAAGGCCTTTAAAATGAGGTGTCACTCAATAGGAGTTCTCATTTAAAATTTTCGACTTGCCCCCAAAATACCCCACTTTTTGGGAGGGGTTGAAATTTACGATACACCAAAAAACACCATTTTTGTTCATGTTAACAATTCCCAAAGCAAATCTGTCTATTTCCTTTAGTAAAAAGAATAATAGGGGAGGGGGGCTTTTGGGACACGAGGTATAAAAATTCAGTTATAAAAAAACAAGCAGCTCACAAACAAAGTGAGAAACCCAAGGGGCAGAATAAAGAAGCAAATAAAGCGACATGGCAGTTTTATGTACACAATGTCATGCTCGCTCATTTTAGCGGAATAAAGTACCAACTATTACTACAAAGACACTTTTACAGTACATACCTACACTCTAGTGGTGAAATAACTAACTGAGTCGTAATAGAAACTCATTCCCATGGCAACCAGGAACGTCACATGACGTGATTACTCCTTTGAGCAACAACGTAGGATCCCGTCGTATGACGTGATTACTCTCTAAGCGTAAAATAATGCACCCCTCAAAGGGTTAATGTCTTTTATTATTTTTGTTTCACTAAATAGATTCTAGTACGGTACATAATTAGTCAATATATTTCATAAAAAAGGACAATAATGATAGTTTACATTAAATTTTGTAAAATGTGTTTTTTGTCATTTGCTGCAATCTCTATTAGGTACACCATATAACATTCAGTTAATGAATTAGACAAATTGAAGCTAATTACTTGAAAACCTTAATGAAAAATTACGTGATATTTTGTTTGTGTCTCTGAATTCAACAATTATTATAGGCTGGTTTCTGTGTAAGTACTAGGTAAAACTTCTGAAATTACTACAGCTCCTTTACGAACTCATATTTCTGTCACAAAAATTATCGTTACATTTAAAGTTTATAAGTGTCTAGCATCATACAATTTTCTTATTACAAAATTTAAATAACTGACTGAATACTTACAAGGGCAAGTAGACAATAGTTATGAAGATGGGCTCCCCAACAACCCAATACTGCAACAGATGTTAGGATTAAACCTAAAGACATAAACAGAAGTGCTATGTAATAGAACAACGGCTGAGGTAGAGGAGATAGAACAAGTCGTGATGTCAACACCCTCTCTGTGTCGTCCAGTAGGAGTGCCCCGACAGATACAAGACCAACTCCTCCAGCCTAGAAAGTTAATATTTATTTTACATTCTAATAATCTTGAGTTACTGATCTAGACCGATATATTACATTTAATTATGGTCAACTTTGGCCCATTTTTTGTGTTTCTTCACATATTGCCTTATGTTCCTCATAATTATATACAGGTTGACTGAAAAGTCTGGAGACGGAATAATATTTCGTATATAATGAAAATTTGAAGGTAGATGTGATTGAGAAACCTACTCTATGTAAAATACTATTTTATTAAGATTTCAAAAAAATCATCCGCCATCTTGATTGAAATTTTGTTTTTTAAATGGGAAGGTGGTCATGTGATACATCATTTCGATGTAGAATTTCAAGAGAAAACCAACGGTAAAATTTGCACATCCGTATATTTAACCGATTAAAAATGACGGCCAAAAAACCAACAAAATCGTGTTTTCCGATTTTGCTGTACTGTTTAAAAAAATATTAAGTAGGCCTATTATTCTTTTGGATTTAGAATTAAGGAACCTTCCAAACGATATGCCACACAATGAAATTTGGGAGTATTTGGTTGAACCACTCGAAATCAATTTTGGAAAAATCAAAATGGTTGCAACTCAAAAATTTTGAATTTGGAAAAAA
>JAGFPH010017385.1:7207-17766 GCA_018207615.1 Philaenus spumarius | reverse complement strand
CGTACAACATTAAAAACTTTCAAATCAAAAGTTCGTTATGGAAATTTTTTGTGTAGAAACGAACAGTTTAGGCAACTCATTCTAATTATAAATGTGATAATAACGACGAAATATTATAATTATACTGTTATTGGCAACATACTGTGACTAAACAGTTTAGGTCAGTCCTCTAGTTTTTTTTTATTCTAATTATATAAAGTGGTAATACGACGAAATATTATAATCATACTGTTATCAGCAACATACTGTGACTAAACAGTTTAGGTCAGTCCTCTAGTTTTTTTTTTAATTCTAATTATATAAAGTGGTAATACAACGAAATATTATAATCATACAAATATTATAATCATACTGTTATCGGCAACATACTGTGACTAAACAGTTTAGGTCAGTCCTCTAGTTTTTTTTTATTCTAATTATATAAAGTGGTAATACGACGAAATATTATAATCATACAAATATTATAATCGTACTGTTATCGGCAACATACTGTGACTAAACAGTTTAGGTCAGTCCTCTAGTTTGTTTTTTTATTCTAATTATATAAAGTGGTAATACGACGAAATATTATAATCATACAAATATTATAATCATACTGTTATCGGCAACATACTGTGACTAAACAGTTTAGGTCAGTCCTCTAGTTTTTTTTTTATTCTAATTATATAAAGTGGTAATACGACGAAATATTATAATCATACTGTATCGGCAATATACTGTGACTAAACAGTATAGGTAAGTCTTATTATTATTTTTGCATTTCTGTTGCCATAGGCTAGCCTAGAGTCAAATAGTAAAGTTGGACCTAATTGCAGGCTATTTTATTTTTTGTATGATGTAAAGTTGTAGTTGTTTAAAAAAAAGAAATTAATTTGTGATTGCTATTTGTATTTGAATAAATTTGGAATGTAATGTAAGTCACAATTTTAGGCTATTTTTGTTTTATAGGCCTATATATAAGGATGTAATTAACTGTTCTATTCAAACAAATCTTTAATTTTTGTTTAATAATTTTATAAGTTTACAATTTTGAATTGATTACAATGTTATTTAAGTTTTATTAGAAGTATCTTAAATTTCTGTGTAGTATTCGAATAAAATGAGTATTACTTTATAATATACAATGTTGGATGTATTAATAAACTTAAAATATGAATTACATTTTGTAATTTTTTTACTTTGCATTATTACCTAATTTGTATTAGTACCGTACTTGCAATAGTTTTCGTCAGTTAGTAATTATTTTATTAAATTTGAATCGTAATTTTGATGTAGAACTACTTTATTGTTGGAAGAATGCGTAAATATACCGATATAATTCAAAATTCAAGGAAGAAAGTTGGGGCGTTATTGATGCAAGTTACACCGAGGTGAAAATGTAATGGTACAGTTTAATTTTAAACTACAGTTAACATTAAGTACATTCATTTATTAAAGAGTTTTATAAAGTTGAAATTTGGGGTCTTTCTATTTTGTTCTACATATTTTATTAGGTGATGTTAGAAGTAGAGGAATAGCGGAATTCATGAATCGTGTTTCAAGAATGACATTATGTACGCCAGTTTGAGTCACTTTACATTTCGACCGCTTTACCATACAATGTATCTAATATTTCAACAGTTGTGTAAATTAAACAATTTGTAAAGTGAGTTGAGGTTAAAAGTGTATTATTTTATTTTATTAAGTGATGTTAAGCCGTAGAAACCGGCTATCGTGTTTATTTACTTTTGCATTCACAATCCGATGTTCCATGTCTGACATAAGCTTACGTGTAATATTTACTTAATAACTTATAAATATAGTTGAAAGTATAAAGTGTTTTATTATTTATTTATAATTAATTACAATACATTTTGTTTATAAACTTATTTTCAGTTTTCATTTAGCTATTTCAGACGTTTAGAAATTGAATTGAACATTACAATGACGTATTAGGACATTCCTTGCTTATACGTTGGTACCGCTGCAAGGGAGTCGAATAGTAAAGTTGCGCCGGTACTTGACATATTTATTTTAATTATGTAAGGGGTTATATGACTATAATAAGTTATAGAGAATTTTATTGTGAATCCAAATCTTTTAATATTTAAAACTGAATATATATATCAAAAGATATATACACATTTAAAAAGATGTATTGTACAATTTTGTTTACAAAGTATACGTATTCGATAAGTACTAAAAATTTAATAATAATAATTTATAAATAAAAGAATTTGTCGTATCTTGATGATTTTTTCACAGAATGTGTATAATAATATACTCTGTTAATACGAAAGACTGCAATCAATAATAAACTGCTGATTTTAATTTTTCTTTTACATGTCAACTGTTTCATCCATTTACTTCTAGATTGAAGGATTTGCTCACAAGTAAAAGATAAGTGTGTAAGGAAGGAAATGCTTTTACTCCTAACTTTTGGTTGAAACAAAACCTTTTACTTCTAACTTTTACTTTAAAGCATTAGCTTCACTTTTATTCATAAGGTTCAATGACTTTCCAATTCTTTTACAATTATCGTCTTCTAAAGTTTTCATTAAGACACCTTACCGTTAAGCTGAAGAAGATATCCTATGTTAAATACTGACAGTGTAATGTTTAACTTAGAGGCCTAGTAATTTTTTTTCATCAGTGAACGTCATGCCAAATCTACAATGAGAAACATGTAATGTAAATAATGATCATGCAACTATTATAACAGTTTTCCTTTTTTAAATATAAATCCAAAACTATCATAATCTATTTTGTCATAATATGTTTATAATGTTGTATCAAACTACACGAAAAACTATATTTCGTATTTGAGATATATAGGCCTACTGTGTTTATAACATTATAAACTGTATATTATAAAATTAATATAGGCCTATATATTATAACATTGTAAAAAAAGAATCTTAATAAAGTGTAAACCTGAGGAACACAACCTATATACCGCTACTGATAATGCTTTGTAAAACTATACATTAATTCAAATTACTTCGGTTCACATTAAAATGCCAAAGTATTGAAATCTTGCAAAAAAATTTTTAACTTCACTTTTTATGACTTTTCTTGATGTTTTCAAGGTCTCTGAACACGATAAAGTAATACAAAAATGTTGTGTCCGTGTCTATAAGTGTTTCTCTTTGCCCGTGGATATGATATATGCACTCATAGACGTCATAGAAAACTTCTGGTGGTGCCAAAGTCTTTGTAATTTTATTGCTTAGAGTTGAAAAGCTTTTAAGCTTTCTAGCGTGATAGCAACATCACATTTTTTATATTTAAAAAAACACAAGCCGAAGTCTCGAAAAAGTGTTCTATCTTTTAATCTTATTTATATACCTACTACAAACATAATCTATTTGTTCGGATAATTCAATTCAATTCAATTCAATTCAATTTATTTATCCTTTTGACAAATTTTACATTTTGTATAGGACAAGTCAGGTATCAATTAATTTTAAGTAAATAATATAATACAGAGAATATAAAAAAACAGAATAAACAAAACAACAAGGATATCCTACAAGTGAATTACAAAAGTAGCCTACATATTATTTTATTCCAAAATCCTTACTTAAATTTAAAGAAATTGAAATAGAGTATCAACACACAACACAGTTAAAATGAGACAATACAATAACACAAAGCACAAAAAAAAGAAGAGATCACATCAATCACAAAATATCATCATGATGCAGAAACTCCTCCACCGAGTAAAAGGATCCAGACAATAGAAATTGTCTAAGACTGTTTTTAAAAATCCTATAGTTTGGGGAATTTTGAATGCTTTTAGGAAGCTTATTCATGAACTTTGCACCAGCTTGTGAGGGAAGTTTACTGTATAAATTTAACCTGTGCTGTTTGGCACGATACTCACAAGCTTGTCTGGTGCTGTAGTTGTGTATATCCATATTTTGGACATGATCACACTTAAATTTAAAAAAAAGCAACACTTCAAGTATGTAAATACATGGAAGTGTAAGTACTCCATAATTCTTGAAATAGTTTTTACAACTTTGTTTTTTATGTAGCCCTGCAATAAGCCTTATGGCTCTTTTTTGCAAGACAAACACTCTTTTCATGTTTTGAACTGATGAGTTTCCCCAAAGAAGAACTCCATAGTTCAAATAATGATACACTAGCCCATAATAGGCTGTTAAAAGTATCGATCTGCCACAGTATGGCTTCAAACTTCTCAGTACAAATATACCTGAGCTAATTTTTGCACTGATATTGCTAATGTGGTCATTCCAGTTCAACTTGTCATCAATTAGAAGACCCAAAAATTTTATTGATTGCACTTCTTCAAGTATACTATCACCTAGCATGACACTTGGTGTCAGATTTGAGCTATGCTTTCTACTGAAGTTTATGTACTTAGTTTTACATGGATTGATTGTTAAATAGTTTTCAGCAAAATACTGTCCAGTGGCATTGACTTGTATGAAAGCCTTCTGCTCCAATTGTTGAACAGAATCTGCTTGAAAACATAGTGTTGTATCATCAGCAAATTGAATTACCCTATCCGCATTTACTGATGATGACAAATCATTAATATAGAGTAAAAATAACACTGGGCCGAGAACAGATCCTTGCGGGACTCCTTGTCTCAGCTCAGTCTCTTTAGACAGCCTTCCTGCAACATTGACACGCTGTGTTCTATTGGAAAGATATGAGTTTATCCATAGTAATGGAATCCCTCTAATACCAATATTTTCGCATTTCTTAAGTAACAAATTAAAATCAACACAATCAAAAGCTTTAGAAAGGTCCAGGAAAATGCTCATAACTTCCCTTTTTTTATCAAGACCTTCCAATAAGAAGTCCATTAACTTGACTACTGCATCGATTGTGGACTTTCCTTTTTGAAAGCCATATTGGCTACAACAAAGAATATTAAATTTATCTAAATATTTAAGAAGCTGCATTAGAAACAGTTTTTCAAAAACTTTACTAAATGCCGGGAGCATTGAAATGGGTCTGTAATTATTAATATCATTTCTTTCACCCTTTTTAAACAAAGGAAGGACCTTAGCAGATTTTAATCTACTTGGGAATTTACCTTCAGAGAATGAAGAATTTATTAAAACCTGAAGAGGTTTGGTAAGTTCTTCAGAACACTGTTTGATGAGCCACACAGAAACTTCATCAATATCAGTGGACTTTTTGTTTTTTAATTTCCTAATAGTTCTAGAAATATCCTCTTCATGCACAGGCAAAAGAAACATCGACGACTCCATATCTCTATTTCGGAATGAGTATGGCTTACAATTCTTACCTTGAAATAAATTTTGAGCGAAGAAAGTATTAAATAAGTTTGAAACAAGTGATGGTTCAGAATAGCTAACTCCATCAACCTCCAATTCCACATTGCCAGAATTAACATTCTGTTTGCGAACATCATTAATAATATTCCAAGAAGTTTTACTAATATTATCTGATTGACAAATTTGTTTACTTATTTCATATGATTTAGCTGCCACTATTACACGTCTGTATATTCGCTTGTAATTTTTGTAATATGTTTTAAATTCTTGGGAGGAAGTTGTTTTATATATTTCATAATACAATTTCAACCTCTCCCTGGATACCAGAATTCCTTTGGTTATCCACTTCTTTACCGGTTTGTTTTGCTTTGCTTTTAATTTAATTCTTTTTAAAGGACAAGCAACATTAAGAAAAAACATAAAAGTTTGGAAAAAGAATTCAATTTTATCATCTATGTCATTTAAGCCATCAAATCTCTCCCAATCTTCATTTTTCAGTAAATATTTTAAGTTATTAATATTTTCAGGGCTATAATCCCTAACTTGTTTAAAGAATGGCTTGTTGATGATTGGTGAGTATTTTAGATTAATTGCCTGTGCATAATGATCTGATATTCCAGACTGAATAATTTTGACTGTTAAAAATTCATGAGGGACATTTGATATAATGTTATCTATTGCTGTTGCAGAAGATCCCATCACTCTAGTGGGAGAATCTATGCACCACTTAAGATTATAGGTAGCCAAAAGGTCACGCAGTCTGTCTGTACACCTAGATTTACTTAAAACATTTATGTTCAAGTCACCACATATAACAAATTTAAAACTTTTAAAACATAACTTTTGCAACAGAAAATCAAGATGATTGAGAAACAAGTCGATGGCTCCACTTGGAGCTCTATATAGCCCTATTACGACCACTTCCCCCCTCTCGCAACTAAATTTAGCCCCTGTTATTTCAAAATCCTTTTCTACAGAAAGATTCTCATCAATATTAAAACTATCAAAATGTATATCCTTCTTTGCAAAAAGCACTACCCCCCCACCTTTATAAGACGTTCTAGAAAACTGACTTACTAAATTATACCCTTCCAGATTAAAACAATCAATATTATGTTTATTGAATCCATGCTCTGTAATCACAAAAACATTAGGATTCATATCGGCACAAAAAAGATTTAAATCAAAAATCTTATTGGTGGCAAACTGTGCATTTTGATGTATAATTTTGAAAAGTGACCCTATCTCTTGGCCACCATTTGATGTGACCTCACATACATTTCCCTCCCCATCACTAACATTTACTAAACTACATCTCTTAAAATTATTGCACAGTTTTTTGCATTTTCACCCATTGATTTTGAATTCACTAACTGCAGTTCAGAAGTAGCTGCTGGGAGTGAAGTGTTCCTCTTCCTTCTCCTTGCTGTGACATTACAGAGTTTAACTGGACTAGGAAAGTTAAAACTTATTTCCCTGTCGCTGGTGTCTACATGAGAACTGCAGAATGTCTCATCAATTGTTATAAACGAGGAAGAATCGTTATCATTACTGTCCATAAAAGAAAATGTTTTCAAGGCTTCACTCAATGCACCACAAATCACCTTTTTTCCTGAAGTATTTAAATGCAATCCATGTCCGGTGTATTGACTCCTGTTAATTATACTATTTATGTCAAGCCATAGTAAATTATTGTTTATATTATTTTCTATTGTACTACGTACAAAACAGTTTGCAATATTGATATGTGACTTATACTTGTAATTATCGTATCTTTGCGGTATGGAAGTCATAATTACACGGGTTCTTAATGTTATAGGTCTGATATTATCCAATGCTTGACTCAACAATAATTGATATGGACAGAAATTGTCAATTTTATTTGTACCTCCTATAATTATTATACAGTCGTCTTTGTTGAAATTTGCTGACATAGAATCTATCTCACTTACAACTTGTTTCAGTGATGCGTTTGGTTTTAAAATACTTATGATATTATAGTTATTTCCTAACAGGTCTTCAAATATTTTACGACATCCTCTCCCATGGCTATCTGATAGTAATAAAAGTTTAGGTTTATTATTGCTTGGAAAAACTTGATTGGGTGTTACATTATTAATGCTATGATTTAATTTCCCTTTTTTATCCAATTTTGTTTCAGTAGTAAATTTAGATTTGTAGTTTAAAAACTCATGCTGAAGGTCTGCATATTTTTCCTGAATTTTAGTTAACTCACAAGAAATTTCATTTTTCATTTTTTCAATAGATTTACATCTTTCTACTAAATTTTGTATAGTTAATTTGTTCTTGGAAATTTCACTCTTCAAGTTCAAAAGTGCATTGTCTTGAATGTGTTGGTTTTGATCAATTTTAATATTATATAGCTCTTCTTCCAAAACAATGCAAGAATCCTGCACAGTTCTTTTTTGTTCTTTTACCAAATCGAAAACCATTTGCAAGTTTTCTAATTCCGAGTTTAATTTCTCAACAGTTAATTCTTGTGTGTCACATCTTGTAAAAGTGTCATCTAATAGTTGTAAAACCTCTGATGTAAGAGATGTCAATTGTTTTAAAATGTCTTGGTCACATATATTTACAATTTTATCAATTAAAGAATAAAAGTCAACGGCAAATTCCTCAGTTTTCAAATGAACAGATATATGAGGATCCATTACACAATAAATAAATAGTCAATATTATTAAAATTACAAACACAAGAGGGCCACTTCAAGTCAAAGTAATTGTACACAAATCACTATGTCAATATATCAATGTAAACCAAGTGCTTGTTTGCCAGGTGTGTAAACAGAGATTATTTACTTGATTAAACATTTACTCCTGGAGCCAAGCTAATTTTGAAAATTAATTCTTGTTTAAAACTGCAAGCAACTGAATATTTTGCTAAAAAAACAATTGGCAAAAGATAATTAAAAATTTCACTTATTTATTTTAAAATCTATTCTTCTTTACCCTTTCTCATAACTCAAAATAAACACAAATTCTACACTATTTCCACTCTAAAAATAATATATTGCAGGAGCACATCAAAACACAACCTCTCTCAACTAGTATATCTCACTAAATTGATATTCAATTCACTATGTACACGCTAGTTAGTGACTGGCGGCAGCGGATTAGTAACTTCCTAAAATCTATAACTCGGCTGACTATGCCAGTCAAAAACTTTAAATTCGGAATTATGAGCAGTAGCCTACTGTACTTAATTATTTTCATTATACTACATCTAAAACAGCTGTTTCCTATACCTGTTCATAGGCATGCAAGTCCTTATTTTCCGTGCACTACACCATAAATTTACCGTGAACTACACCGTAAATTTACCGATCAACAGCTCACTTTACAAATAAGAATACAGTAAACGTATCAGTTTTATGTAATCAGCTGATTTTACAAGTAAGAATAAACATACGGTATCAGTTTTATGTAAACAGCTGATTGATTTTGTCAATAGAAATGGAAAATCAAACACGTTTTAATTGTTTTGTTTTTTTTTTTTTATAAAATGATGTAAGTTTCGATTAAAAGTATGTTACTTTTTCAGTGTAGTATAATGAAAAATATCGTACGTAACTCTTCCAGTAAGTTTTTTCTCGGAACTCGGCTGCGCCTTGCGCGGGAACTATCATGCTCACACGGAAAAACCCTATTTACCTGGTTTGTAATGTAATATACTATTACAGTACATTTCCGCGTTCGGATAATTGATGTTCCTATAATCGATGCTCTACTGTATATTGTATTTAAAATATTTAATTCTACATTACAACATTACAAAAGCTATAGGCCTACAATTTAGAAAAGTTTTAATTCAAATATTGAATGCCTATGTTAAACTTACTTCTGGTACTAAATTGTCACAAATGTATTCATACTACGTATTTAAAATCATTTTGATTACTATATAGGCTTTATATATATCTATGTAGGCTATATAAATCCTAGCACTTTCCATGACTTAAAGGCATTGTTTTGCATCATGCCAACTTATCAAAAATAAATTCAAACAATATAGGCCTAATATAAAGGTTTTTTTTAAATATTTGTATATTAGCCTACTAATACCTAACCTAAATAAATTAAAAAATTTTTCATGTCAAGTTTATAACTTTATTTATAAAAAAAAGGGTTGTTAACTGTTACCATTTCAACAAGTAGATCTACTGTAGTGGTATAATATGAAGTTTGCCAAAGGCAGGTGCATCCATTACATATAATTTAATTACTTTAAATGTACTAAATAGCCTAAATCTTAAACTGTTTTATAAATTTGTGAATTTAAAAATATTGATTGTGATCCAATATTGAGAAAATGTATGTGTTGTAGGCAATTTGACAGCAGCAACAGATTTGGATACGTTAGAACGTCACAAGATCAACTTCATTCTTACGGTTGATTCATGTCCTCTTCCGCAGAATATAACTACACTTTCTGGAATTACAAACTTATTTGTACAAAGTAGGTTGTTATTGCAACACTTTTTTTATATTTAAACCAGTTCATAAAATACAATCTGTAAGTCCGTATCAATTAGTGGTTACTTATTAGAGCTTTGTTACTGTCCTTATTTAATTATTAATTCAAGTGCAAGAGTAAGAAATAAATTTAGATTCAGGTATGATTATTACAAGTAGGCTATGAATATTTTCTAAATTACAGTAAAACCTCGGTTATCCGAGGTAATTGGGACAGGGCAGACCCCAGATAACCAAAAACTTGGATAATATGGTAGCCATGAAAAAACCATTGAGATGCTAGTTCCCATGTCATTTACGGCATTATAAGCTGATTTGGAGCCTTACTTATTTCAAAATCTATTTTATTTGGCTTTAAATAATATAGTTTTAAATAAACAAAGACGGTTTGATAATGTACTCAAATGAAAGAAATTGGATACTGCAAGCTACTGTAATAAAGAAGAAAAAATATAATAATAATGCCTCTGAAGTTTTTTCATGTTCACTTTTTTTCTTTGATTGTCCAGCCCCTTCTTTATTTGAATAGCGTTGAAATACCCACTTTTCAATTTCCGAACTATTTCGTCTCCAATCCCTGACAGTCACTAAACAATAACACTGACAGTCCCTGACAATAACACCTATATCACTTGCCACTTTTCTTATTGAATCACCTCCATCTAATCGTTTAATTGCTTCCCAGTTTTGATTTAAAGACAAAACAACACGCTTTTGCTTTCCACTCATAATGAAACTTTCATTCACGAAGGTTAACACCGATACCGACTAAGAACAAAAGAACAAAATACGGGTCTTTTTAAGAAGAGG